>OVBB01000389.1:0-10864 GCA_900406415.1 Isatis lusitanica
GGGAGTATATCTCTTCATAATCTATTCCTGGTCTTTGTAAGATTCCTTGTGCAATAAGCTATGCCTTATATCTCATGATTTCACCATGTTTATTTCTCACAATTACAAAGACTCACTTGTGTCCCACTGGTTTTACATCAAATGGTGTCCTTATTATTGGACCAAACACATTCCTCTTTCTTTAATATATTCAACTACACGTCTATGTATTCTTTCCATTTTAACCAATCAGATCTTTGAGTGGACTCTAATATAGACGTGGGTTCCCGATCCTCATTTAACTCAAGTGCTACCTTGTAAGCAGATATATCATTGATGTCGATATCTTTTCGGTTCCATTGTATT
The DNA here is from genome assembly GCA_900406415.1 of Isatis lusitanica. Classification (NCBI taxonomy): domain Eukaryota; kingdom Viridiplantae; phylum Streptophyta; class Magnoliopsida; order Brassicales; family Brassicaceae; genus Isatis; species Isatis lusitanica. Next base: position 346 of record OVBB01000389.1, read on the forward strand.
CCAGACATGATATAGTTTATAGAGATCTCATTATTACAAACACCTTAAGGACCTTGAGATTTGGCGTCCTAAACCTCATAAACCGGTTCCTTACGATCGTTAGCCGCAACCATGTATATGGTTTCCCGAACTTCGGTTTCAACTGTTGCACCTTTCTTTGGTTTCCAAGGGTTTATGTCTTTGGAACCTACTGGTCTACCACATTTCTTACGTGCTATAGATGATGTAGCAACTTGAGTGTGTCCCTTTTGGACATCAATTCGTACTGGTTCATTACAAGCTGGAATGTACGATTTTGTAACTTTCTTCAGGTCAGCAGAGGAATCTGGCAATTGATTAGCTAGCTTTTGTAAATGTATAATCTTTTGGACCTCTGATTCACATTCTAGAGTCTGAGGATCTTGCCATGTTAAGGATGTTTGATTTCATGATATTTCTTTAACCAGCTTGTTAGTCTCTCTACCTTAAATAATATATTCACATTTATTAAAATGACAATTCGTATAATGGTGGGAGAATCATATCCATATATATATATATATTCCCATCCGCCTTTGAGGTCTCATCTTTTTTCTCTGTGGTGGTGTTATGGGTACATAAATGGCACACCCAAATGTCTTGAGNTCCCATCCGCCTTTGAGGTCTCATCTTTGTTCTCTGTGGTGGTGTTATGGGTACATAAATGGCACACCCAAATGTCTTGAGATGGGGAAATGTCTGGCTCATGACCCGTGAGTAATTAGGATGGCGAATATCTATGCTCACTAGATGGCCTGATGCATATAAGCTATACTGCATGTATTACTGTGTGTCCCCAAGCAGCTATCGGAAGCTTCAACCTCATGAGTAATGGTAGAGCAATGGCCTTATAAGTAACAGGAAGCTTCGACCTTATGAGTAATGGTCAAGCAATGGCCTTATGAGTAATGGCCTGATTTGTTTAATGAAGGATTCAACTAATCCATTTGATGTATGGACATGTGCCATGGGATGTTCCACACTTACCCCTATGGACATACAGTAGTCATCAAACGTTTGGGACTTAAATTCACCAGCATTGTGTAGACATATAGTCTATTTAGTTACTTTGACTGGTGATAGCCTTACAATAAGTTTCCCTTATATACATGCTACACACGTGTGATTCTTAGGGATAGCTCATTTCTCTTTCAGGGTGTGCCTTTTTGTATTTAAAATCAGCACATCATGTTAGAACCGGGGTGGCTAAGCCGCTCATGCCATATAGTAAATTGCTAAGTAAACCTTTTGTTTACTGCATTAGCCTCTATCATATTTACCTTGGCATAATAACGGTCTATAACCCGGGTATAGTCTCTAAGACCTTCTTATGGTCTTGGGTGATCTCAGTAATATGTGGGAATCCTTTGTTTCCTTCACCCTTAGTTTGGATGGGGAAACCATTTAAACATATATATTTGAAACTTAATAAGTTCCTTTTTTGAGCTGGGTGAATATAAAGCATCTGATATCTCAAGATGTGTGTCCTTAGGAATATGGGCCTGACTGTAGCCCTTTGGAATATGGGTCTGGCCATAGCCTTCAATAGGACTAGCTATACCCGCAACTGTGCTAATGAACCATGTCTTAGACATTTTATATTATTAGGTTTTTCAAAAACAAATCATATAACATAGAAAGCAATAAAGCAAATGAATCCAAAAACATAGATCATAAAACCAAATTGTATAGAACATATAAATCATAAAGACAAAAGAAACAAAACAAGAACACTTAGATGCCGAAATCATTTATCTCCTTTTAGGCAATCCGAAGTCTCATAATCAAGTAGGTCATCTCTCTCATGGTCGAAGTCTTCTTCACCATCGGGATGGACCAAATTAGCTTCTGGATTCATTTTCAATTTTTCTTGATAGAGATCAACAAAATGTTTAGGTGTCCTGCACGTCTTTGCCCAATTGGTTCCCCATACCGCATATGTGGCAAACCGATTTTCTTGAGTGTTGCGGTTTGGATATACCATGGCCTCTACCACGACCATGACCAAAGCCAGATCGATTTCCACGGCCTTGACTAGCATAATAATTATTTTGACCATATGAATGGTAATTGCCACGACCACCACCACGTCATTTTCCTCTGCCACGACTGCGGCTGTGATACATATCTCTTTGGACGTAGATAGACTCTTTAGTCTCTTTCTTGGCCTCTTCAGCCTTATTAACTTCTGGTAATGGGGCAGAACCAGGAGGTCTCATTGCACTATTCATCATTAATAACTCATTTTTTGCTCAGTAAGTAGCAAACAAGAGATTAGACTTGCATATGTAGTAAATCCCTTTTCACGATATTGTTGTTGAAGCAACACATTATTTGCGTAAAAGGTTGAGAATATTTTATCTAGCAAGTCGTTTTCAGTCACCTCCTCACCACATAGTTTCAAGATCGAAATGATCTTGAACAACGCCGAGTTATATTCATCCACGGTTTAAAAATCCTGGATCCTCAGATTCCTCCAGTCAAATTATGCTTTGGGTAATAGCACCGTTTTCTGGTGATCATATCTAGATTTCAACGCTGTCCAAAGGTCCAACGGATTCTCAATAGTGAGGTACTGATTCTTGAGACTCTCAGCAAGGTGATGGTGTATGAGAAAAATCGCTTTATATTTGTCTCTTTCATTGGTATTGTTGCCATCAACAATACATTCAACAAGGCCTCTTAATTTCAGGATAATCTTAGTATCCAATGCCCATTGCAAGTAATTTTCACCAGAGACATTAAGTGCAGCATATTCAAGATTGTTGATTTTCGATATTTGAGATATATTCACAAGAAAAAATGTTCACATGAATTCAAATCAATGCATGCAGTTTAGACTAGGTTTTAGGGTTTATGAAATAAAATCGATTTCATGCAATTAAGGTTTCGAATTAAGGTTTCTACCTTTAGGGTTTCGTGATTTTGGAAACTTTCATTTTTAGAGTTAAGGTTTCCTTTTGGATTGGGTTTCCTATTTTGGATGGGATTAGGTTTCTTTTTTTATAGGGTTTCATGATTTGATAATTTTCCTTTTCTATTGGGTATTTGATTCTAGGGTTTCACGCATGCAATTAGAACAAACAATCTAACAACAAAAATCAAGACAATTGGGAATCAAATTTAGGGTTTCAAAACCGCAATTAGGGTTCGAGAGTTCAAACCGCGATTTAGGGTTTATAGGTTTTAGGGTTTTGAGATTTTAGGGTTTCTCCTATTTGGGGTATTCATGCAATCAATCAATTAACACAATCAAATTTGATTTTAGGGTTTATATTCACTTTGGTTCAAATTCGATTTGGTATTCTTGAGTTTAGGGATTTGATTTTACCTTGATCACCGTTTGGGTTGAATAGATTTGAAAAAGGAGCTAGAAACCTCGAAAAGCAAACTGACCACGAGTTGATTGGAATCGGCGATCGCTCTCTCTTCAGGTCGGCGGTCGGCGGCAATTAGGATCAGCGGCTTATCAGAGCAAATCATACTGATAACGTGTTATGNACTTGATCACCGTTTGGGTTGAATAGATTTGAAAAAGGAGCTAAAAACCTCGAAAAGCAAACTGACCACGAGTTGATTGGAATCGGCGATCGCTCTCTCTTCAGGTCGGCGGTCGGCAGCAATTAGGATCAGCGGCTTATCAGAGCAAATCATACTGATAACGTGTTATGAAACTGAATGTTTCTGTCTATTAATGAATCAATAAGAGTACATATATATAGTGGTTTACATGACCAAGTAAAAGGAAAACCTAATACAATAAGGAATGAGCCGTTTTGGACCATAATTCCAAATCTAACAAATAAAAGAGAATCTATTTTATTAAAACAGGAAAAAATATGAATAAAACCTTTAGTCATGTGTTATATAACTAAAAATAGAATTGAAATTATTCAATATCTTAAAATTTCATTAAGGCTAAACATGTTAAATCAATTTTTAACTAATTTATTAATAATATCTTCTTTCTTTAGATATGAACATATAATTCCTTTTTTACCAACAATGTAATCTTACTGAAAAATATTATGATATTTTTTTAAAAATTAAATTAATTGGTGTATATACTTTTAAACAAAAACAAAATAAATCATATGATATCTTTATATATTCTATAAGCATGATAATAAACAAATATTATTAAATCAAAACAAATATTATTAAATCATTTAGTACACCAATTACTTTTAAAAATAATAAACTGAAGATTTATAAAAATAACTTTGTAAAAAATAACATAAATCAGCATACTTTTAAAGACATTTCAATTTTTTTTAAAAAATTATAAATATTATCTTAAAAAATACATTTCTTAATAATTTGACCTTATTAAAATATTAGAATAATAGAAATCAAAAGAATATATTTTAACTTGAAATTTTCCAAATATTAATAAACTAATCAATATTATATTATTTGATTCTATAATTGGATGGATTTAGATTAACATTTTTAATTGCATTCATAAACGTGTTAATTTAACAAATGTGCAAAATATACTATCCAGTTTTGGTATTCATCAATCGGTCAATCTATTTATATAAATTAATAAATTTATAAGGAAATCAAATAAAATTTTAATATTTAATTTAATATTCTTCTGTAAAAAATAAATGCTATGCTTTAAATTTTAAATTTCATATATACACAAAAATATTTTTCATATAAAGCATACAAATTAAAAAAACAACCTAAAAATCTATCCGCTCTCAAAAGATATTAAAATAATATAATGTATTTATATGTATTTATATAAAAATAAAACTGTTAACATATTTAAATCTTTCAAATTTATAAATATGCATTATCAAAAATAACTAAATAATAATAATAAAATGTCCAAAGAAAAGTGTCAAATAAATAACCTATAATCACATCTCATATTATGACTTTGTACAAAGTAAAAAATATAAATGCAAAAAATAAATTTAAAATATTATCTGCTCTTATCTTAATTTTTTTAATCAACCAATATAAAATATTTCAAAAGAAAAATTGTTAACTTACCACAAGGGCTAGATTTGAAAAGAAAAAATTGTTTAAAAAACATTATATTAGTATATTCCATAGAATATTAATATATTATTTTGAAATAAGAATCATTGATTTAAAGTCCAATATCTTAACAAATATGAATCTTAAGCTAAACATTATATTTTAAATAAAAATAATTGTTTTTAAATTTAACATTTACTTTCACTTATCTTTTAGTTACATTGATATAATTCTTAATCTTTTGCTATTTCTCTACTTTTTTTTGTTCAAAACTATTTTTTCTCTCAACATCAAAAACAATTTTGGTTATAATTCCAATCCCAAATTTAAAATATAGTGTTAATGTTTATTTACAATGTTATTGTTCTCTTTTCATACTTTTATAATTTATATCTACATTTATACAATTAAAAATTCATAAACTTATACTTGTTTAAATACATAATAAGATATAATCCTGCGCTCACAAACGGATCCAGTTAACTTTAAATCCACATTTTGTTACGTTGTGAAACGTAATTACAAGAGTGCCATAATATTTTAATGTCATGTAAGCAAAAAAATTGGCACTACGTAGGAAATCGTTGACATGTATTAATGAACTACGGCTGAGTTATGGTTACGTTTGAGCTGAATTATGGTTACATTGTGACTGAGTTAAAACATGCGACTGACTTATGAGAGATCGGCTGACTTACGAACATAAATCAGCCGTTACTGACGACCGATTTATAGAAATCTGATTGACTTATAAGAGATGTGCTGGCTTACAAATATAAATCAACCATTAGTGACGGCTGATTTATAAAAATATGGGTTATTTATGAGATAGTGGCTGACTTACGAACACAAGTTACGACTAACTTACGAACACAAGTTATGGCTGATTTATACAACAACGAGCTGATTTGTCAAAAATTTGGCTGAGTTGTAGATAAGAGACGACTGAGTTATATTCTCCGGCTGGCTGATTTATAGGAGGTAGTTACGGTTGTGTTACGTAAATCAGTTATAATTGGCTGGATTAACATTAAATTCAGCCTGATTACGGCTGACTTGTGAGCGAAAGACTAATTACTAGAATAACATTCATTTGACGATTGATTTATTTGACAATACGGCTGACATAAAATTTTCTAGCCTAATTACGTCTAATTATTAGTGAAAGATTAATTACTGAAATAATATTTACGTTACAGCGGATTTACATTGTACTTGATGGCTGATTTATTAAGGTTGAGTTACGTATTTGTTTGGCGGTTGATTTACGGATATTTCATGTCATCAGCTCTTATTTCATTTTCTTCGACTATTTAATGTCATTTTGGGTCCTGTAATTATTAATGTTACAAACTTACATAATGACATGTAAATACTATAAGTATGCGGAGAAAATGAAGTAGGCAAAGAAAATAAATTAATTGAAGAAAATGAAGTAGGCGAAGAAGACAAATAAGAAGATGAATTTGAAAGCCGATTTGATATGTTCGACGATTCATATGGTAAGTCATGTGAAGATGATAACTTTGGTTTATACGGTGAGTCTCCAACACAAGACAAAGATTCACCGACGCTACCTCCTAAGAAGAGATTTCATAGCTTGTCGACGAGAGGATCTAAAAGGAATCCGGAGGTTCTAAGACTAGATATCTTTTCCCTAAACATCTCGGTAGGGCATAGATACGATAGTAGAGCAGATTTGGAGGAACAACTGAAACTTCTTACAGTCAGGGATCGATTTGATTTGATGTAGATGTATCTACTCGTTGTTAAGTTTTGGGTTGATGGATGTCTCTAGAGAGTTCGTGCTTCTACACTAGAAGATTCCCCAGCATTTTATGTTTGTATTTACGATTCAGATCATATATGTTCTGTAACGAAGCGATCTAGTTAATCTCAAAAAGCAACATCAGTTAGTTTAGGAGAGTTAGACAAGGACTTTCTTGGCAACGTTGGTCCGCCAATTCGACCTAGGAGTGTTGGAATATTTATCAATAAGCAATTTGGTGTAAAGGTAATTATTAATACGTTGCGGCTGATTTATAGTTATAGCGAAATCAATGAACAGAGCTCTATAAAATGCTAGAGGTCTTAACATTGTTCGACTATTATAATCAATATGAGTTAATATGACCAGATGGTTTGTTGAATGGAGAGAAGATGCTAGATTGCAGCTACATGTACAGCAACTGTAACAGTTCATAAGCCAGCCTTAAATGGTTTCAAAATTCAGCTGTAACAATAAGTCAGTCAGCCTTAACATGGTTTAATAAGCCAGCCTTAACATGGTTTCATAAGTCAACTGTAATAGTTCATATGTGAGCCATAACATCTATCCTTGTGGAGTCATTACTATAACAACAATTATTTGGTAAACGCATACACTGAGTCGATCATGTCTGATGATTCAGCATTCCAAGTTCCACATAACGTGGTTAACTAACCGTGCTTTCCTCCGTTTGTTCGTCAACCACCAGGAATGCCTAATAAAAGTATGATGAAATCTGCTTTAGAAGTTGCACGTGAAAATAAACGTCATAGAAAAGAACACACATGTTTTCGTTGTAAACATGTTTTACATAATGCAAGAACTTGTCCAGTGTAGAAGTTTTGTATGGATTTTTTGTATTACAACTAAGTTATAAATTTACATTTTTAGTTTTAGGGTAGGAATGTTTGAGGTACACATGAGTTATTTTAATTACGATATGGCTGCGTTATGAATTTTTTTAGTTTTAATTATTACACGTCTCGAGATTGTAAACGTCTCGAGATTAGACATATTCACACGCCTAATATAGAAATACAAAACGTCGCGAGATAAATTAGTACAACTGAGTTATCTAAATGATATGACTCAGTTATAAATTACAATACATGACTATTGTGAGAGCTGAAACTCACACTATCAAAACTTATATTTTATGGGGATCCGAAAATTCTATTTTAAAGAACTAAATGACCGAAAATGCAAAAAGATGAAAAAATGATTTTATTATATAATATTTCGGAGTACAAAAATAATTTTGCAAAAGCTGAAAAGTCTTATTTTGTAAAAAACCTTAATACTCGAATTGGGATGATTTTAATCTAATACAAGGTATCATATATATACTGAGAGACTTGAGATGCTGAGAAGAGATACTTCCAATGTGGGACGTTGTTAACTCTGTTACTTTAATGAATTTGCTTATTTTGGGCCTGACTTGAGGCCCAACTTTCGTGAATAGTGACCCGTGAACAGTACGCACGTGAACAGTGTTTCGTGAACAGTACGCGCGTGAACAGTGTTTCACGAACAGTACACGCGCGAACAGTGTTTCGTGAACAGTGTGATTGTCGCTTGGATTGATGTTCAACTCANAAGAGATACTTCCAATGTGGGACGTTGTTAACTCTGTTACTTTAATGAATTTGCTTATTTTGGGCCTGACTTGAGGCCCAACTTTCGTGAATAGTGACCCGTGAACAGTGTTTCGTGAACAGTACGCGCGTGAACAGTGTTTCACGAACAGTACACGCGTGAACAGTGTTTCGTGAACAGTGTGATTGTCGCTTGGATTGATGTTCAACTCATTCAATCTTTCTTTAAGACAGAATTGGTGAGCTCGTAGTAAGTTACGATCTTCTAGAGACAAGTTTTCTAGTCATTGGATACGTCTTCAGCTGGCTCAATCGCTCTCGGAGGGAGTTAGCGAGCTGGTTTGGTCATTGGACAAGTCTTCTGTGTAAATATTTAGAATTCTCGGCTCATCAATCTCTGAGGAGTGGGTTTTGACACCAACAACTATAACAAGAAGTAATAATAACAAAATATGGCTACACATAACATTGATCCATTACACAACTATCAAGAGAGAAACTTCCCACAAACCCATGCCATTCCTCCAACAAGCAACACGGCCACACCCATTTTTTAAATCGTTTTCTTTACCATCTCTCTAGCCATTTTCTCCATTGTTGTATTTGCAACCATGAGATCTGTCTTCATCTTTTCATCCATTCTTTCTTTCATCTCTTCTTCCATCTTCACAACCATTGTTTTCAAAAGCTCCATATTGTACATCAAGCAATTTCTCAATTCTTTCACATCTTCTACAAGCTTTAAATGCTTTGTCTCTATCATTCGTGTCTCGTCCAGCAATGCTTCATCAACTGATTTGAAAAGATGGTCTTTCAATCTCCTCTACAATTTTTTTTTTTTTTTTTTTTTTTTTTAAAAAATTTTTTTTTTNTTATTGGTCAGGTTTTAAACTTTCTATGGGCAGTGGGGTCTGTGTTTAACCCAGTGATCTCACCAAATTCGTGTAAGCTAAACCTGATAGGTTGATCAACAACGACACTCCAAAACTCTTTCTTGTGTACTTGCAACTGTCTACATATTAAGTAGTGTACAATCTTACCACACCATCCGCTAGCTTAGCAATTATTCCAACAGAAAAATTCTTCAGCTTGGGCCACACATTAAGATGTATTGCTTCTCTAACTTTACTGAATTCTACCAAATAGAAATTGTGATTAATGTCTTTTATTTTCTAGATTAGATGCCCGTTCATGCCATGTAAAGGCTTTGAGGGTAATCAAATGAAATATCAAGCTCCTGATTACCCTCAAAAGACTTTACGTGGCCTGAAAGGGCTTCTAATCTAGAAAATAAATACATTAGTCACAATTGCTATTTGAAAGAATTCAGTAAAGTTAAAGAAGCTATATGACTTGATGTGTGGCCCGAATTGAAGGTGTTTCTTGTTGGAATGATTGCTAACCTAGCTGATGGCAAAAGCAGGTAGTCTAGTAAGAGTGTACACTATTTACTATGTAGACAGCTACAAGTACACAAGAAGGAGATTTGGAGTGTCGTTGTTGATCAACCTATCAGGTTTTAGCTTACACGAATTTGGTGAGATCACTGGGTTAAATACAGATCCACTGCCAACAGAAAATTTTAAACCTGACCAATACAAAACATTCTGGAAGGAGTTGAATGTGCCTCATGGGATGGGCCCCAACGTAAATGAACTAAGGGCAGCAATAGAGGTGTGTTGGTCCTGGAGTTTTGAAAAGCGTAAATGGTTAAGGTTGTTAGTTCTTCAAAACATATGACTTTATACTTTACATCATAATTCAAGGATACCATTTAAAACTGCAAACAAAAAAGTATTAGGTGATAAAGCCATGATGACTTATCCATGGGATCTGACTGCATTTGAAGTTCTTGTTGATTCTATTAAGACGTTACATTCACGAGGAAGGGCATACTGGATGTCTCACCTGAGTTACGCGTTATTGGTTTGGACGTATGAATCTATTACTTTCTTTAGAGACCACTTTGGCAGATTTGTCGATCCACAAGAAATTTCGCTTCTTCGATGGGGTGGTACGCGGACACGTGCATATTTTGCTACTGTCATAGATCAGGAGATTCAAGAGCATGGTCATGTAATATTTCAGGCTGAATTATAATCTATTTGATGGCTGGGTTATTCTTAGATGGTTGATTTATGAT
>OVBB01000390.1:0-25566 GCA_900406415.1 Isatis lusitanica
ATATAATCTACCACAGACAGATATCAAATCTAGCTGCTACACAGTCGAATCGATTCACTACCCTCACTCTTTGCTTTGGCTTCTCGATTGGCGACTGAGAATGTGTGATGGTCTCGACTCTCGGGTAGCCAATGAACATGAAATACAGAACCGAGTTTTTAACTAATGAGAGAAGTAAGTGAAACTTAGTGGTAGTGAAATGGACAATTATATATATGAAGAAAAGTCAATACAAGGCCACGCGTTTCTTTAGCTACATTCCGATCCAAAGGCAAAAACAAAAGACTACATATATGGAGAAACGTGGAAGATAAGGATTTTTCCTTGACAATTAAACAATTCACTTTTCTTGAGCTAAGTTGTGAAAACTACGGCTTCTCAGAGAGAAACGCTTCAGGGTAGACATGAGAAGTGCAATCAGTTTACTCACCTTCCCACCCAGATTGCCGAGCTCTCTTCTCCCACAGAGAAGTGATCTTCCTCTCCTTGATCAACAAAGCTTCAGCTCTCTCCCTTGCTGATTCACAAATCTCAGTGGCGGCATTGCATTTCTCAGCTTCCTTTTGGTACTGAGATGCAACTCTTTTAGCTTCTCCGAGGGTAACATTCATATGACGGCTATGCTCATCTGCAACTGCTTCTTGCAGCTTCAGCTCCTCGGTCAGAAGATCCACAAACTGCTTCTCCATTTCCTGTTTGAGGTCTGGATCATCACCTCCACAATCTGCTCAAACGAAAAGTCAGAGAAGGAACGTACGTCTTCACAGGAGAATACAAGAGCTATAACTATATGCTACAAACCAGAAAACGTCATGCAACAAGATACGAAAAGTGTATGGTAACATGTCTCAGTCTGATCACAGATAACTATCAGGAGTAACAATGACAAAGTGACTAGCCTGTTCTTCAACCAAGCCTCAATTCGGATAATCAGAGGCTACTAATTCATCAAAACTTCAGTTCTCCAAATACTCGTAAAAGCCTAGACTCAGAAAACATCACAAAGATAGAGAATTTGCAAGAACTCTAGTAGTTAAGTAAGAGGACCGTGTCCAATTTTTCAAATTACTTCCCTAGACAGATATGAAGGTTCCTCAATAATTTCAAACCATTTTTTTGTAACTTGACAGACAAGAACAGTAAAGGAAACAACATAGGCATAGCAGCTAAAAAAAAAAAAAATCAAGCTCAGAATCGAGATCTAACCTGCAATAGAGAGATTTGCAAGCCCTGCAAAAGAAAAAGGAAAACATAAATCAACTTGTTAAACAATACACAAGCTGAGATTCGTTCTTACTGCTTAGGCCACATAAGATTAAAACCTAAAAGAGAAAGCTTGATTCAAAGATCCAATATTGAAACCAAAAAATGAAATGCTCCAGAGCAAGATCCAGATAAATATCAGGAAAATCGAAAGTTGGAGAAAAGGGCACCTCAAAAATTCTGATCATCAATCAAAAAGGAACTAAATTTCACAAAGAGATATGCACAAAAACTTGCTATCACGAATCCAACGGAACATCTAGATCCAATCAAAAACGAGAAAGAGAGAGGGAAATGGTAGTTATTATACCAGGAGCAATCTCGAGGAGAGACACAGGAGGTGGGCAATCACAGGCGCAAGGAGGACACACAGAGTTCCTATGTGTGGATCCAACGAAACCCTTGTTGAATTTCCAATAAAGAGCAGGCCCACACACTACTAAAGCAGATACAACCGCGAAAATCACCAGACATCTCATGCAATCTCCAGAACGACGCGCCATAACACAAAAAAAACAAATGCTCAACCGAACGAAATAAGAGTGGAAGTGTAGCAACAATGGCGATTAGTGTGGAAAGACTGTCAGCGAAAAAGGAAGAAGAATTAGAAACACAGCTAATAAGTGTGTATTGGCCTAAACGCGGAGAAGAAACAGTTAAAACGACCGCGTTTTCAATGGTTCCGGTCCAGATGTCGGTGGTGCATTTCTCACGGTATCACTGTAACAGCTTTTTTCCACTAATTTACGGTTTTACCTTTTGAATTCCATAAACTTTCTGAAAAGGCGCTATACTTTCATTTGTTTCAACCATTTTTTTTAATTAATTGACGATTGTACTCTTAAAGTTCTATGATCTTCTCAAATGACACTGATACTTTTATTTGATGTGGAAACTACCCCTTACTGTTGCTTTTTCGGTATCGAAATCAAAATTCAAAGTAACGCCTTTTATTGCTCGGTTAATAGTTTTTTAACTCGTGGACCTCATTACACCACCTCATCACTAGACAGAAGACAAATCAGACATCTCATGTTCTAACGGGTGTTCTGGTCCTTTTATTTTTCTTGGTCTGCTCGTCTCATATCAGTGTAATACTCACTGATCCATTTCTCTATAATAGCAACTTCTTGCCTCCTCTGTTCTTTCAGCCACTCAGGGTCGTCTTCTGTAGCAGACCTGAGATCCGTATGGTGAGCTCCTGCTTTAACCAAACAATGTTTAAATTTCTTGTTTCTAACAAATGTGTTGTGTAATTCACTCTTAAATTTCAAAAACGTTAACCTTTTTTTGTCACAAGCGCAATGATACTGCTTGATATGTTCTTCAGGACCCTGAAAAAAACATTAACATCAAATCTTTGTACTGGAGAAAATAGAAATGAATGACCAAAAATATGGATGAGGAACTCACCCTCCTCGGCTCCATGGATCCTGCATTCCGTTGGAGAATATAATGTTGCTACCAAATCTCTTCAGCACCATCTCTATTCTCTGCAAAAAAATTCAGACTGAGATCAGAAGCTGAGCTTTAAGTATGTTATCTGGACAAGAAAAGAGACAAATGACACTAACCTGCCCTCCAAACTCGGTAGTGATCCAGTGTGGTCTAGGCTTGACACCGTATACCCCTAGACAATATTCTTGGTGTGCTTTCTCATCATAATTATCGAATGGTGGAAACATGGTCTGGTTCGAGCAGCTCATAGGCATCACCATCTCCGTGCAGGTCTTTTTTATTTTATTTCGCAAGTCGCATTGATCCATTATCAAGTTGAGTATTAGATTCTTCTCCCTTGTGAATAAAAAACGAAACAGAGAAATATAGACTCTCACGAATACCTGCCAATCCCAACCGTGGAGTCCATGAGGATCAGTATGGTTTTCTATATCGAAGCAATACTCTGAACCTGAATAGTTGTAGTATAAGCTTGCAGCTGCAAACGCACGCTCAAGATTGCTAGCTCCTAGAGGTAACTCGTCGATGATCTTGCACATCTGGTGCAGTAAGATATGTCACTTTGTGAATAAACCTTTACAAGAAAGAAAATACTTTTGATTTTCTCACGTCTCACCTGCTCCACTGGATAAGCAGGTAGTGGAGCCATGAAATTTGCTGCTGTTGGGTAATTAACCATTGCTGTCTCAATAAAGGCCGACTCTAGCCAGTTCGAGGCTGAGTAAACAGAGTGTATGGCCCTGTGATTCAACAAAAACGTTCTCTTAAATTGCGTAAGAGAAGAGAATGAATCAATAATGAGAGGAAACAATTTTTTTTACTTGCAAGTTCTGAACTTTTTGCTGAGTTCTTGTAAGCCATCTTTTATGGTGGAGAAAACCGTCAATTCTCCCCAGCTTCTCTTAATGACTTCAAAACAGTTAACACTTACGTCCTGCTCGTAAGGAGAAGCATAAGAAGCTCATAACTGAATATACTTTTTTGTTACAAACTAACAACCATGTTAATATATACACAGACCTTGAAGTCCTGAGAAACGGTGTCGAAGAAGCCTGAAGATGGAACAATATCATCGAAATTCAGAATCGGAGCAGAGGATGATAATGCGCCAATTGCTATATGCGGATACTTTAGCCTGAACCACGCTGCAAGCACTGTATCAGGAAATAGAGTACAACAGGAGATAGTTTATAAGAACCGGAATATGTAGCAATAATAAATGAATATTGAATCATTCACTGGAATTTTTTGAGCTTACTTCCACCATAAGAGCCACCGAAGACTATGACAGGAGATGCTTCAGAGGATAGATTCTGCTTCAAGCTTCTTATCAAGATCGCGTAATCGGCCAACGCTTGCTGTGAGTTTAGGTATCCCAGTGTCTTGGCTAGCTTAGGCGGCTTTGACTCTCCATAGAACCTATGCTGCAAGGATTTAGGAAAACCAAAAAAACACATCGTCATTAAGTTAGATTCTTCAAACAAGACATGCATAATGCGATTTTGATAAAGCTTTTACTTCGATGAAGACTAGAAGAGCCTGGAACTTAGGCGCAATGTCCAACATGAAACCGGTGTTGGAAGCAAACCATTCGATATCACCTTCATTGCCTGTGTAGACGAAGATGGGGCCACCTTTGCGCCAGAAATGACTGTTTATGAGGTACTTCTGGTGGAAGATTTTGTAACTCTCTGGTTGGAAACTAAAGTGGTCAAGATTCTGAGGGAAGTAACGAATCTGAAAGTGAGAGGGTAACTCTGTCTTTGATTTGTAGGTATACATTTTTGTCTCAATGATAAAAGATGGTAGGAACGTCGTGGAAGATACGTTGCATCTGCCACAACAAGGAAGCAGAGGAACACAACACATAAATAAGCAGACATTCTCTCCATATCTCTCTCAGCAGAACTGAGAAGTACAACTCAAAGACACGACAATAAATAAGAGGATGTGTCTTTGGTCTTGTGTCTGCGTCAGCTTTTGGTTTTCCAATGTAAAGTTGTAAACTCTTTTGGAGCTTGTGGAGGTAAAAAGCACATGGCTCTAAGCTAGTTCATTACCAAATTAGTAGCCAACTGCTAGATTAGTCTGAAACTAATAGCGGACAAGTTCTCACCCACCAATAATAATTGTAAAACAGATAACACAATCGGTAGTAAATACAATAAGTTAACCTTAACTGGCAAGTTTGAATGATGAATAATTGCCCACATAGTCAGATTCTTGATCCAAACAGATTTCCCACTCACATCAGTGAGTTGGTGGTTTGTCACAACACCACAATTGCATTAAACACCACAAACTTTTTCAAAGTTAAGCTCTTTTGTCTCTTGTTTCATTCATTCTCAGTTGAAACTTGGAGGCAAGAGGGTATTAGGCCCATAATTAACGTTTTAAACAACCAGTAATGCTGTGAGAGCTTTAACAGTTGTTCATTAGCTATAAAGATGATAAAGTTCCTTCTTTCCTGTCTTACGACCTTTTTAATTAAATCTTGTTTGGGTTAGAATCTGAAATCCTTATCTGGATACACTCGTCTGAAAACAGTCCTGTGCTCATTGCTTTACATTCATGTGATTATTATGATAGATATAGAACTTGGAATTATTGCGAACAATAGTTGAATAAGATCTCTTGAAGACAAGAACCTCAATTTTAGTTAAGCTCTGTCCATTTTCTTTGCGCTGTAACCAAGATGAGATGATAAAATCATTTTCATCACTCAAAACTTCGACTTTATAAAAATGATGCATCTAAGCTTTAACAGTAGCTAATAAAGTAAACGATTATGTTTATAAAAATATGTGCATGTCACAGGGAAGGACTCAGATTCGCCTTTTTTCAGACAGATTAGAGGATAAAACTCTTCCGCCATGGCTGCTAACAGAGAGAAGAAGAAAAAGGAGAGCCTTTTTTCTCCTCTTCTGAAAGCCCCGCCATTTAAGAGAGTGTTACCATAACGTCTGGTCTATTGACTTCTTAATAATCATCATAGTCTCCGAAGAAGAAGAAGAAAAAGAATCCAAGCAAAAGATGTGAAAGCGAGGAAGACGAAGGTGGTGGTGGAGGAGGAGAAGATGACGGAATGATTCATTACCACTTAAAAAGTGATTCATCAAGACAGATTTGAAATCATCGGAATCCGCTTCCACCGGAAGAGAACGACGGCGAGGCCACATACGGCCGCCATATCGAAAATCCTCCGGGAGCAGAACCTCATACTTAAACTAATGAGTGTGTAAACCTAAAGGTCACTCCTTGAAATTTATAGTACCTTTCGAGATTGCAATTTTCCAGTTTCACCCTTCGACGATTGACCTCGGTGAAAGGGTATTTCAGTCATTAAAGGAAGAATAAAAAAATGTTTGTGCTCTACACAGTTTACAACAATGAATATTGTGATCTTAGATGGACTCTTTGCCCTTTTGCTTAACTATTCTTGTGTCCATGACTTGTCCTGATAAGTTGATAGTATAAGTAACCTGTTTATGATAAACAAACAACACATTACATTTGAATTTTGTGCATAACCACATATCTGACTAAAAGAAATAACTTTTAGAAAAAAAAGTACTTACAAACTCTGAGAAGCTAACTCTGTGAAGAAGAAACCCATCTTCCATTTCCCTGACATTGAAAAGATATGCATTTCTCTAAGAAATTGAGATTGAGCTGTTTATGATTAATAATGTCATAAGAGATGTTGTTACCTCTTACTATCATTCCGGTTCTGTGATGTATTAGGAACCATGATGCAAGTGAAGCTATCGTCTTTGGCTCTGCTGGTGCAGCCTTTTTCGCTTATATATATGTTCTTCAATCATCAAAGTTTTTCCTCTCAGATGATCATTGGACTAGCATGCAGCGATAAAAAAAAATTCTCGGAAATGCGATGGGATATTCAGTGTCATACCACTCCATATTTAATGGTGATTTGCTGAAATGTCCTTGCAACTCTCTTGGCTTGCTCTGGACCATTACTTAGTGCATCGGCGAACAACGGGTCTGATCCAACCACAATGCGCCTGTATCAAGAACGANGACAATAAATAAGAGGATGTGTCTTTGGTCTTGTGTCTGCGTCAGCTTTTGCCTTTTGGTTTTCCAATGTAAACTCTTTCGGAGCTTGTGGAGGTTAAAAGCACATGGCTCTAAGCTAGTTCATTACCAAAATAGTAACTAACTGCTAGATTAGTCTGAAACTAATAGCGGACAAGTTCTCACCCACCAATGATAATTGTATAACAGATAACACAATCGGTAGTAAATACAAGAAGTTAACCTTAACAGGCAAGTTTGAATGATGAATAATTGCCCACATAGTCAGATTCTTTATCAAAACAGATTTCCCACTCGCATCAGTGAGTTGGGTTGTCACAACACCACAATTGCATTAAAGACCACAAACTTTTTCAAAGTTAAGCTCTTCTATCTCTTGTCTCATTCATTCTCTCAGTTGAAACTTGGAGGCAAAAGAGTATAGGCCCATAATTAACGTTTTAAGCAACCAATAATGCTGTGAGAGCTTTCTTTCACAGTTGTTCATTAGCTATAAAGATGATAAAGTTCCTTCTTTCCTGTCTAACGACCATTTTAATTATATCTTGTTTGGGTTAGATTCTGAAATCCTAATTTGGATAAACTCATCTGAAAACAATCCTGTGCTCATTGCTTTACATTCATGTGATTATTATGATAGATATAGAACTTGGAATTATTGCGAACAATAGTTGAATAAGATCTCTTTTAAGACAAGAACCTCAATTTTAATTAAGCTGTATTTTCTTTTTGCTGTAACCGAGATGAGATGATGAACTCTATAAAAATGATGCATCTAAGCTTTAACAGTAGCTAATAAAGTAAACGATTATGTTTATAAAAATGTTTGCATGTCACAGGGAAGGACTCAGATTCGCCTTTTCTCAGACAGATTAGAGGATAAAACTCTTCCGCCATGGCTGCTAACAGAGAGAAGAAGAAAAAAGGAGAGCCTTTTTTCTCCTCTTCTGAAAGCCCCGCCATTTAAGAGAGTGTTACCACAACGTCTGGTCTATTGACTTCTTAAGAATCATCATAGTCTCCGAAGAAGAAGAAGAAGAAAAAGAATCCAAGCAAAAGATGTGAAAGCGAGGAAGACGAAGGTGGTGGTGGAGGTGGAGAAGATGACTGAATGAGTCATTACCACTTAGAAAAGTGGTTCATCAAGACATATTTGAAATCATCGGAATCCGCTTCCACCGGAAGAGAACGACGGTGAGGCCACATACGGCCGCCATATCGAAAATCCTCCGGGAGCAGAACCTCATACTTAAACTAATGAGTGTGTAAACCCTAAAGGTCACTCCTTGAAATTTATAGTACCTTTCGAGATTGCAATTTTCCAGTTTCACCCTTCGACGATTGACCTCGGTGAAAGGGTATTTTAGTCATTCAAGGAAGAATAAAAAATGTTTGTGCTCTACACAGTTTACAACAATGAATATTGTGTGATCTTAGATGGACTCTTTGCCCTTTTGCTTAACTATTCTTGTGTCCATGATTTGTCCAGATAAGTTGATAGTGTAAGTAACCTGTTTATGATAAACAAACAACACATTACAATTTCACTTTTGTGCATAAACACATATCTGACCAAGAGAAATCATTTTTAGAAAAATAGTACTTACAAACTCTGAGAAGCTAACTCTGTGAAGAAGAAACCCATCTTCCATTTCCCTGACATTGAAAAATATGCATTTCTAAGAAATTGAGATTGAGCTGTTTATGATTAATAATGTCATAAGAGATGTTGTTACCTCTTACTATCATTCCGGTGCTGTGATGTATTAGGAACCATGATGCAAGTGAAGCTATCGTCTTTGGCTCCGCTGGTGCAGCCTTTTTCGCTTATATATATGTTCTTGAATCATCAAAGTTTTTCCTCTCAGATGATTTCATTGGACTAGCATGCAGCGATAAAAAAAAATCTCGGGAATGCGATGGGATATTCAGTGTCTTACCACTCCATATTTAGTGGTGATTTGCTGAAATGTCCTTGCAACTCTCTTGGCTTCCTCTGGACCATTACTTAGCGTATCGGCGAACAACGGGTCTGATCCAACCACAATGCGCCTGTATCAAGAACGACTATAGAATGTTGTTTCCATCCACGGGAGCGATTATATGCACTGATATATTATAGAGATTTGGCAGACTTACCAGTCTCCATCTGCTGCTTTTAGAATCCTTGTAAGCTCTTTCAATTGACTGATCATCGAGCCATTCAATGCACTACCCATCATTTCCTTGAGTTGCAGTAAGAGGATGGAGTTATTAAGAAACAATGAGAACAGAAGCAAAGTCTAATGTTCATTTCCTTTCCAGTTCACAGAAACAGGCTGATTCTACCTTCTGTAACGAGCCAGTGTCTACGAAAACAACATCCAAGTATCCACCAAAAGGCAATTCGATGTGCTCACTGGAACTTCCAGATCCTTTCTTCGTAGTATACCTATATTTGAATCATATTGATCAGTCGTATTGTTGAAGTAAGTAAGCTAAAAGGACCTGTTCCACAAGATCAAATTACCATGGAAGTCTCAGTGAAGAGGAGACTCGTGTATCCTGCGAAAAGATCAATACACTCATTGTTACTGTCTGTACAAAAGAGATCAGAGCTTTTTTGTTGATGCACTACAGACTACAGTTCAAGGAAGCAAATGGAAGATTAAGCTTGAGAGCTGACATTTAGCAGGAGTACATCTTCTTCTCCATGTTCACTTGTGCTCACCACAAATTTTGCCTTGTGAGTTTCCGCAACTCTCTCCAACTTCATCAATCAAAAGTTCAAAACAATAACACCAAATCAGTAGAATAATCGCTTATCTACCAAGGAAACATAAAGAAAGTATCTTTACGTCCTTCAAATCAACTGCCTGACCCGTTAAGGCCTAATCTAAACAAATACTAAGAAGAAGAAAAAATCAACCTTTTTCTCCTTTCTGGTTGAACCAAGAGTGTGATTTAATTTTAAATAAAACATACAATTTTTCAATCTGGGGAGGCTAGATTTCTGTAAAGAACCAAACTTTTATCCTGAAACCAATGCATTTGATAACTACAAAAATTGCATAGATCCAACCGAAATCGTAACGACACAGATTCATATCACTGAGAGAAGATGGGAAACACACCAGTCGGAGAAGGNAGTGGCAGACTTACCAGTCTCCATCTGCTGCTTTTAGAATCCTTGTAAGCTCTTTCAACTGACTGATCATCGAGCCATTCAATGCACTACCCATCATTTCCTTGAGTTGCAGTAAGAGGATGGAGTTATTAAGAAACAACGAGTACAGAAGCAAAGTCTAATGTTCATTTCCTTTCCAATTCACAGAAACAGGCTGATTCTACCTTCTGTAACGAGCCAGTGTCTACGAAAACAACATCCAAGTATCCACCAAAAGGCAACTCGATGTGCTCTCTGAAACTTCCAGATCCTTTCTTCGTACTGTACCTATATTTGAATCATATTGATCAGTCGTATTGTTGAAGTAAGTAAGCTTAAAGGATCTGTTCCACAAGATCAAATTACCATGGAAGTCTCAGTGAATAGGAGACTCGTGTATCCTGCGAAAAGATCAATACACTCATTACTGATACTGTCTGTACAAAAGAGATCAGAGCTTTTATGTTGATCCACTACAGACTACAGTTCAAGGAAGCAAATCGAAGATTAAGCTTGAGAGCTGACATTTAGCAGGAGTACATCTTCTTTTCCATGTTCACTTGTGCTCACCACAAATTTTGCCTTGTAAGTTTCCGCAACTCTCTCCAACTTCATCGATCAAAAGTTCAATACAATAACACAAAATCAGTAGAATAATCGCCTATCTACCAGGGAAACATATAAACAAACCATCGTTATGTCCTTCAAATCAACTGCCTAACCCGTGAATGCCTAAACTAAACAAATACTAAGAAAAAGAAAAAAATCAACTTTTTTCTCATTTCTGTGGAACCAAGAGTGTGACTTAATTTTAAATAAAACACACAATTTTTCAATCTGGGGAGGCTAGAATTTCTGTAAAGAACCATACTTTTATCCTGAAACCAATGCATTTGATAGCTACAAAAATTGCATAGATCCAACCGAAATCGTAACAACACAGATTCATATCACTGAGAGAAGATGGGAAACACACCAGTCGGAGAAGGCGAGTTTGCCGGTGAAGAGGCCTGAAACCTCCGGCGACGGAGATGAAATGGAGATCTAGAGCTCCGACATTGTCAACGTCGTTGCTAGAGAACAAGAATGGGTGACCCAAATGCAGAGACACATAGACAACAAGACAGAGAGATAACTGGATAAAGATTGTGCAACCCCATGACGTTTGCTNGCCGGCATTGTCAACGTCGTTGCTAGAGAACAAGAATGGGTGACCCAAATGCAGAGACACATAGACGACAAGACAGAGAGATAACTGGATAAAGATTGTGCAACCCCATGACGTTTGCTTCATGCCTTTTTCTTATTACACAAACAGCTTTTTTTTTTCTTTTTCTTTTTTCCTTCTGTCTGAATTCTGAAAACACACTGAGCGTGAGCTAGATTTTGTATCTGAAAAGAATGGCGAGGTGTAAACACAAAAGAAAATCTAACAGTTGAAGGTTCTTCTTTATTAAGCACGATGATGAACATGTCATGTCGCTGACTCAGTCGGCCAACAATCATTTCTAATCGGGACAAATAAATAAAGACAAGTTCACATCGTACACGAAAGATTCTCGTGAATGAACATTACGAGTAGTATATAACTTGCCACGATAAGTTTGCAGTTGCTTTCACTGTTTTTTCTTTTTCAAAACATTTATATTTTAATATATATAAATGCAACCTACTCATAGTCCGAGCATGTGACTTCAAAAACACCTCGAATGAATCAAATGGATCACGAATGCTTGAGAAATTTAACTAGAGTTATCTATAACTGAAACATAAACTCAAAAGTGATTTATCTCTGGTTTCTACAAGCGTGACAAAAATGGTTGGATTACTTAGGACAAGGGTTTCAAGAGCGTGCCCATCTAGACAACTTCATGCTCGTCATCCTCCTTCTCTTNGCATGTGACTTCAAAAACACCTCGAATGAATCAAATGGATCACGAATGCTTGAGAAATTTAACTAGAGTTATCTATAACTGAAACATAAACTCAAAAGTGATTTATCTCTGGTTTCTACAAGCGTGACAAAAATGGTTGGATTACTTAGGACAAGGGTTTCAAGAGCGTGCCCATCTAGACAACTTCATGCTCGTCATCCTCCTTCTCTTGTTTGCTTTATTCTTTGAAGCTAGCCTCAGTTTCCTCTTGGCATTTCTCTCCGGATTTACCACTGCCATTAGCTTCTCTTCTCGCTTTCTCTTCTCCCTCTTCGTTTTCAAACTTTTCCTTATTTCACTGTAAACTTCCACAAAGATTTGGTTTCCTAAAGTCTTGTCTCTTATACTGTCTCGTACCTCTTCTGCTAGTTGTTTCACCTCATCTGATAAAACCATTAAAACAATCAACTCTTGGTTACATTTGTGACAGAGAAACAGAATACGAAGAGGGGAGACTCAAAAACTCCTAATACCTGAGATGATTTTTCCGGTAAATCCTTCACAAACTTTGTACAATGNACCTCATCTGATAAAACCATTAAAACAATCAACTCTTGGTTACATTTGTGACAGAGAAACAGAATATGAAGAGGGAAACTCAAAAACTTCTAATACCTGAGATGATTTTTCCGGTAAATCCTTCACAAACTTTGTACAATGGAAGCAGAATTTTGAAGGCATATAAACGAAATTCTCCTTGATTCATTTGTGAGCTTAATGCTTTATAGACGTTGAACACAATTCTCATCTGCATATATCCCAAGCAAACATAATATTAATTAATTTAATTAATGCCTGCAAAAGCTAAGGTTTGATCAAAAGAGCAAAGAAGCTAACCTGAACAGACTCCATATCAAGAGCAAGCTTCCCCATTCTTTTGAGCAGGCTTCCGATCAATACATTTCTTACGTCATTCGCATCATCCTCTTCACCATTCTCAGTTCGTTTGCCTGAGGTAAGAGCCAGAAAAGTAGACCTTCCTTTCCCTGAATCAAGCACTTCAAAGGCTTTTAGGAACATCATTTGCTCATCCTTGCCTAGACTGGACCAGAACCCATTGTGGGTTGCTTGAACAGATTGTCCAATCATGGAATGAAGACTAGACACCGCAAAAACAATATTTGCTGTGAGGAAATCGACATTAACGTCTTTTGTGGTGGGTTGCTCCTTCAACTGGAAGCAAAGAGAAACAGCAACCAAGAACAGGCTACTTGGGTTCTCAAGAAGAGAATCAGCTACTACTATCTGAGATCCTGCTCTTTTCCTCTTAGCCAATGCCTTCAAATAATAATTCAGGAGCCGGCAGGATATAGTTCGCAACCATGCGTGTGGGTGCAACAAGAACTTGAATACCATTTTCCAAATATCCTGAAAAATAATGTCAAATAAAAGAGGTCCAATAAGAATATAGTTATGTTAATTCTTTCTAAACAGAAAAAGACAAAAAAAAAAAAAAAATCAATATCGGTTCATCATATAAGGAAAAATGAATGAGTCACTTTGAACTGAGAGAACTTCTAGGCTCAGAAAGAAAGATCCCGACTAAGTCTAGAGCAGTAATAATGCTGATAAAGCTAAAGCAGTCCTATAATCTTGACAACTGGACAAAAGTTATGACTACCAAAAGCTAATATATCAGAGCTACAAGATGCAATGGTTAAAGATTTGAGTACGTCTCAAAAGTCTACTACAGTTAACATCATAAGCTGAATGCATACCTCTAAATCTTTTTTGAATGTTAAATCATCAAACTGTTTGAGCATCTTCTCTATCATAATCAGTGAGTAGTATGCTTCCTTCCAGAAAGGAATACTGACTTCCTCAACAGTATCTTGCAACTGCAGGCTGGAAGCACTGACAGCAGACTCCATTATCTCTTTTGCCTCCTGCAGTGTACTGTAGATATGCTTCCGAAATGTTATCTTAATGGAGTCAATTATAAATCCCAACACCTGCATGGCATCCAACGAGTGAGTTAAAATTCCAGAAGAAGCATAGTACATATTACGAAAGGTGCCTACATGTAATATGAACGAAATCAAGCTAAGTGAATATGTTAAAGCCATGAACTCATAAGAAGCTAGTGAAGTTTATCAAATCCTGCCATTTAGAGAAAACACCTTCGGGTAACACCACTTGAAACTTCTGTTTTCTTTCATACTTAGAAACATAAGTTCCTACTTCCTACTGTCTGACACCACGTCATCTCAGGATACGAGTTTCAAATAAGAACATGTACCCTCAGAGCATTACCTGTGATGCGGCAACCCGTAAGTTTTGATGCTTATACCAACACAGAATGTACGAGAGATTGGAACCAACTTGATCTTCACTGATGCACCCTATCAGAAGTTCTATCAAAGAACCGATCCGGGGCAGCACTTCTTTATTAATTTCAGTGGTCAAACACAGAGCAAGCTTAATAAACATTTTTTTCGACTGCTGATTAAGAAATGACTTCTTGCCGAGCTTTGAATCCGAAAATTTCAAGATAAGCGCATGAAGCATGTCAACGACTGCTTCTCTTCCAGTTGGATGTTCATACCTGGAAGAAAATTCAATTTAGTTTTGGAAAAATAAGAGCCAAATTCAATTCATAATATACATACCTCAGATTTTCCAGCAGAAAGTTCACATGTTGCTCTAAACGTTTCTCAGAAAGCGTATAGTGGACCAAAAACTGCAGCAGTATCTGTTTACATTTCTTACGGATTGACTCCAGTTGACTTTTTACCAACAACTCTGAAACCTGAATTGCAATGTCATAAATCTCTGGAACCACAAGCTTCCGTTTCACGATGGCCTTGAGGAGTGAAAGAGCAACAAAGGATGGATCGGACTCCAGATCAACAAACATGGGGAACTGAATCACCAATTTTAACTGCTCCGATGATAAAGTTATATTTTTATTACCGAGAAGCGTTGTTAACAGCCTAAGGCATGACTGCATTAGAGGACTGCTAGAATTCACTGCAGACTGAGCAATGGTCAACAATGCTGTTTTCACTTCATCTGCTTCAGACATCAGGGAAGGCAGTGGAAACCTTATTAATGAAGTGATACATCTAAGAGCTGAAGATACAATATCTTCATACTTAGAACGCAAGCATCCAGTAAGTAGTTTGACAAATGAATCCAACTTCCCCAGCAGCTCTTTATTAGTGTTGTCGACAGTTATTTTCTTCAGTCTATTATGCAATAAGTCCAGAGCAAACACAGTTATAAGATTTGGACATGACTTAACACCAGAAATCAACCCAACGGTCTCTTGTAGATCTCTTGATTTCCATTTCTTTTTGGATGGTGGAGAAGACCCTTGATCTCCAAGACCATTCCTGTTGTTAATACCATCATCAACACAGCCGTATATGAAAACAAAAAGATCTACTTGGTCAACAGATGGATTGCCTTCAATACCCGCTGCAATTTGTGATAACATTTTCACCAGATCTGGTTTTATCTTTGGAGTTACATGCCGCCTCAGCTGAGCAGTGACTGGAGAAAGTAATTTCAATGCCTGTTCTCTGAACGTTACATTTTCAGCAATCAATTTCAGAGTCTCAAATGACATGCGTGTTCTTGTTTCTTTCATTTTGGATTTGAATTTTTCCACATCTTTCTGTTCAGCAACCTCTCCAAAGATATCGGTTTCCACAACAGAAAGGAGATCATCCAAACAATGATCTAACTTCCCACACGTAGGATTGGACAGGCACTTCGACAAGATAAAGTTGACAGTGTATCCCAGCACATGCACCTCAGATCCTCGTTTCAAGATATCACGTAAACTTTTGATGACAACTTGCAAGTACTCCAGCCCCAATTCCTTCAAACAAGCAACCAGAGCCCATCTCGCTTCATCACGTGTGCTGTCCAACCGGTTCTTCGAAAACGTGGCAATTCTCTTAATTATAGGGGACAGAAAATCGTGCATTACATCTTTGGGGAGCAGCTTTAGAACCTTCAGCGCAGCCACACTGCTGTTAACATTAACATTATCAGACTCAGAATCCATCAGCTTCTGCATCTTTCGGAATACAGTTTCGAGGCATTTCTGAATCTCCTCAACCTCTTCCTGCCTACAACCATCTTCTGTAAAATGAAATTTATCTAAAATCAAGCAAATAAGCCGAAGCAAAAGTTTTCCCTTTTTGGTATGCTTGTTCATCTCACGGAAACACCGATTCAATAGAGCATAATACGACTTCCAACTCATATGTGCAGATACAGATGCAAGGGCCTCTGTGCATGCATTCCGGACATTCTTATCTTTTCCATCTTTTCCATCTTTTCCATCTTGTCCATCGAGCAACATGTTGAAAAAGACCGAGACCAAAAGTTTTCTCACTACTCCCTGCAACCCCAACATTTGGTCGTAAGTCTCAAGAAAGTACAGGAGTTGCATTTAAAAATGTAAGCAACTCAAAAGATATAACCTCAGGCAGGCTGCTGACTTCGACCACGTTCACAAAACGTGAAATTCCCCTTGCTCTACGGTGTGTCTACAAGAAGTTGAAAGGAAATAAATCATCGTAAGATTTCTACCATTTTCATAAGCTATATGATGCACCGTCTCTTCCATTTAAATAAATGGTCTCGACAAACCTATCAAATTGAATTTAAAGATGGAAAAGGAAGAACAAAACAAAATCATAAGCGGGATAGGTTCCTGTGTCGTTATCATATCCACTTTGATTCTCACCAACAGCACGAATACAAATTGTGGACTCAAAGATATCATATGATAAAATGACTTACCTGAATGTGAACAATAGCTTTAAAAAAATCTACATTATCATCTTCAGAGCACAAGGGTCTGAATGCAGCAAGATTTCCGGCATCTGGGAGTTTTGTCACCATTTCACGTATCAAAAGAATCCACTCCTGTCACAGAATAATTGGTTTCAGAGAATCGTCAACTATAAGTAAAATTTAGTATCCCTGGTCAAGAGGCTCATCTCTAAAGCAGACGCGTGGTAGTACGTTAACCATAAGCAACATCATAAATTTGTTAAGTTACTAAACCTCCCCCACAGCTTTTCTCTACAAAATGTAGAAGGGTTACTGTACCTTTATTATAGTGCATCCTCTGCTTATTGCATCAGCAATGTGTTTCAAAATAAAATCCAAAATGAACAGTATACGATTTCCTGTCCAGCTTGCATCAGCTATTTTGACCTCTTTGCCCAAGCCAGAGTGAGCTGAAGCCTCTTGGCAAAGTATTGAGGCTGAAAAATCAATGAAAGAAGACAAGAGGTTCTGTGCGCTTCCCCTTAACATAATGGATTCCGATGATATGTTGTATATACTTTGTGAGAGTATGATCATCGTGTGCCGCTTCGGGTAATTATTAAAGAAATCCGCATCAATCTCCACATAAGCATTAACTATCTTTTCATAGTCAAGGTCGTCAACTTCCATGGCTGAGATTGCATTCATATCCCGGACGCGCTTTGCCTGTAGGTTGGAAACCAATTGTTTGTAACAAATGTAAAAGTAAAAGCAAGAGAAGGAAATGATTCAGCCTCAAACAGAGACATGCCACTTACCACATCATGCAGAGAAATGTCGATTTTTGCAAGAGATTCAAGAAGATCACAAACGCATAATCTAACGTCAAGTTCAGCGTCAACAAGTAGAGGAGAGACTCTATCTATAATTTTGGTGGTACTCTCGGTCCCAAGCAACGATATGATGTCCTGAATGGCCAGCAAAGCCTCACGACGTATATCTGTAAAAGCAATAAGAGAATCACATACAAGAGACATGATATTGTAAGTTTTACCAACAAAAAAAAAGCAATGAGAGTAACCATACCAGAATCTTTCACACTTTTATCCAAGAAAGAAAGCAAGACGTCCAAATACTTCATAACAAAAGAGTGATCGCGCATGTGCTTTGACAACAATTTAAGAATCTTAATCTCCCTTTCCCCATGATACTTGACTGATTTCCTGGACATAAATAAAACTTTAAGAAGATATAGAAACAAGAGGAAATAACCCGAGTCCATCAATTTACAAGAGTCCTGACCTTTTATTAATATCCCCAATGAAAAGAGAATGCAAGCTGTTAAATAGTGTTTCTATGTACGGATCTAAGAAGCCTTTGCTCATATTGTCATCCTCATCCAACTCATTGTCAAGACAAAGCAGATTCTCTATGAACTTCAAGGCAGAAGACTTTATAGCTTCTGAAGCTGTGGTGACTGTCAGAATCGAACAAATGTCTGGAACAAGAGACTCTTCCCGACATAAGAGGGTCACAAGATTGCGGCTTCTACTCATTGACAAGAAGCATGAGAACAAGGAACTTGGTTTCTCACTACTAGAACCCTCCTGCTTGAAATTCTTAATTAACGGATTTACTGCCGAAAAGAAGAGGTCCCAGAACTCGGAACCAAAATCAGAATCCTCGTATTTATCAAGAACATGAGCAATAACTTTCAGACATAAGGATCTCAACTCTTTAAACTGCTTCAAAGCAGTGCCAGCCTACACAAGAACCGGAAAACAAATATCAGACGCGACACAATTCCAAAATGAAAGGAAAACTAATGGTTTCTTNTGGGAGAAAACTAATGGTTTCTTTGCATGGATAAACATACATAAAGCTTTAGGGAAATAGAGAAAATAACACCAATAACCATTTTACCTGATCGTGATTCATTGAAACATTCTCTTTATTATCTGGGGTTGACGAGGCGGAAGTGGCATTTTTTAGTGTCAATGATTCAATATTCCTTTCTTCATCAATATTTGGAGCATAATTTACCATTAGCCGGACAACACATCCCATCAAGAAGTCTAGAAAAGGTCGTACACGGAGTTCATCAAAAACTTCAAGGATCTCTTGGATGACATGCAGAAACCCAGATTTCTGATTCCTGGATAATGTCGAAATAGTATCACCAGTAAAATGTTTCAGGAAATTCGACTTTTGGAAATAATCCAACGAACTTTTGCCTGAACTCCAAAACAAGTCCATTGTTTCCTCTGATATGATATTTAAAGGCTTTATCAACAAAGCAAAGAACAGGGCAAGGTCATTAACATCCCGCTGAGATATAAAACGAAGAACTGCCTTTCGGTGACTGATACTTGTATGCTGACGAGAAAAACGAAGAGAACTTGTTAAGACCCAAATGAAAACTGCAATTACATAGTGAAGTAAACTAAAAGAAGAGAGTAATATTTACCTTCCGTGAAGCCAAATTCTTTAATGTCCGAACTTTTGGCACAAGGATGCGAATTTCAAGAGAAAAAAGACGAGATCTGTGAGCTTCTTCAATGTCTTCGGACAAGTTCCAGGTCGTGAGTTCTTCTCTCAACTCCTCTGATTTTATCAATTTCAACAAATGCTCGCGGTATGGGAGTAAGAAGTCGTTCGAAAGCAGAAGGCATTCTAGAACAATGGTTTGTATTTCAGCATCATTATCGTCCAGAAATCTGGAAAAATTATCCAAAAACACAAGCCACGGTCAGATGTCAATGAAATAATTCAATTCTGTACTAGTAAGGAAATTTCTTACTTCAGGAGATTTAAAAGAAAAGTAGATTTTCAAATGGAGTAGTCTCGCCAACCTATTCTGCAGAACGTCGTTTAGAAATTGGCTAAACCGAAACGACCGGGGATTCTTCATCAATTTCAGCAAAGTCAACCATTGTTTAAGAACCTTCGTCCAATCCTCTCCTTTACAACCTTGGACATTAAATAATCCGACACTGCAACATAGAAGAAGAAAATGATGGCAGCAGTTGTATGAAGTTACACTTAAGAACAAAAATATAGAGAAACGGTTACCTCGTAGGATTTTCAATGTTGTATCCCAGAAATTTCAATAACAAAGGGAGAATTTCAGAAGCACGAGACTGAGCAACAGTAGGAACTTTTTGTAAGGTCTGGAGTAACAGAATCACCACCGTTTCAGTAGGTGAGCAATCAGACGGCGGAAAGAGAACTGAGTTGAAACGGCCAATTAGATCTGTAAATTGAAAAGAATAACACATATGAATTAGGGTACAAGGAACAGAAGATGGATAGACGAAAAAATAAAATAGAGATGTAGATACATAAATCTAACATATTGAAACAGGAGCCAAAAATTGGGAAACGTATATTTGAAACGGAAAGAACCAACTAACTCATCATATGAGCGGATAATATTTACTTAAATGGTGAGAACCTACCAGTATGCCCCACTGACAAGCTGTGGCTTGCATTCTCACTATGATTCTGGAGTGTCTTAAATTTTAGTTGCCA
The DNA here is from genome assembly GCA_900406415.1 of Isatis lusitanica. NCBI lineage: Eukaryota > Viridiplantae > Streptophyta > Magnoliopsida > Brassicales > Brassicaceae > Isatis > Isatis lusitanica. The sequence continues at coordinate 20,122 of OVBB01000390.1, forward strand.
CTGGTCCAGATAACAAACAAAATCACTCCACACAGCTACTGTGTGAATCCTTAGAAGCACCGCAAGACACTCAGATGCTCGACCGCACAAATCAGAGTTTTTATTATGAAATAGTCCCATCATCGCATTCAATACTAGCTGCGCATATGCTGCATGTAATCTGCCAGCACAGAGATCCTGTATCCGACCCGTATCCACTTTAAGAGCACTCTCTTCGACTGAGTGTAATAACTGAAGAACCTGGTAGTTTCAAGGAAAAATTTAAGAAAGCAGTGGTAACATGATAGAGTGCAGAGGCGACAGTTATAAAACAGCTGCTGTAAAGAATCTGCTTGAGGGCTAAAGAAGTTTCTAAGAACGAAGGATTTCTACTCACATTCCCTTTAGGAAGAGATTTTTTTGTCTCTTCAGTTTTCATTTTCTTCTTAGGAGGGTGCTCTTCAGAAGAAAGATCAGACGACAAAGTTTCAAAATGGCACAAAATCCTCAGAGTCATAAGACGGATGTTTTTATTTGGGTGGCACAAATTTTCCGAAAAAATGCCAAAAGCATCTTTAGCGTTTTTTTCTTGAAGTTCTGGATATGCCTTAGACCTGTCATCATTAGCTAATGCAGGCCTACGATTTAATATAGGAAAATCGATCAGCATACCATCACAGAGTCATTAAACAGGGTGAAATAACTGAATAGCCATCAAAACAGCAAACTCACCTGTGCATTAAATCCAAAAAGTCGGCCACGGGGGACAACACTTCTAGACATGACTTGTAATCTTTCGCAAAAGACAACGCTTCCTCTAGATCACTGTGGTTGATTCTTCTAGGTAGTTTGTGACATGACCTCAAAGCAGTACCAAGTAAGCTCTGCCANTCTAGACATGACTTGTAATCTTTCGCAAAAGACAACGCTTCCTCTAGATCACTGTGGTTGATTTTTCTAGGTAGTTTGTGACATGACCTCAAAGCAGTACCAAGTAAGCTCTGCCACATCAATTCTGGGGCACTAGAAGTGTTCACTGAAAAGAACGTCGCATATGTAAGATGTTACGATAAACTCCAGGACAAAAAATCACATTCAAAAACAACTCGATTTTCACTGAGCAACAGTTCAATGAAAGAAATATCAAGAGTCGTGACACTGATCAAGCACATAACTCGAGTGCCATCTTTGAGGAAGAAACAGCCTAATACATAGATAAAGTAACATGAAAAAGAGTGAATCATGCAGTGATACTTACCAGCCGACACCGCCAAATGCTGTCTGAGAGTTTCCTTAAAGGAAATTAGTAATGACGGATCCACTTTAAAATAAGGATAACACTTGACAACTCCCCAGATTACAGCCAACTGGGCCTCGTCAATATGAGATAATCCAGTATTATCTATATTCTGTCGAACCTTGTTAATATTTTCTTCCAAAAACTTGTGAATTCTCCCACATGGTTGATCTATGATGTTCACCCGGTCGTCACTTGTTTGTTGGCTCTCACACAATTTTAGTAACAGAGGAATAACTTCCTCAGAAGACTCCCAAATCATATTGTTGATTGCACTGCAAAATAGAATTTAGTTGCTTAGACACGGAGCTAGGAAAATCAAAAAGGTAACGGAAAAAATATGATGCAAGTCTTGCCTTAATATATCATTAGTAAAGGGTTTCACTACTGATTGATCCTTCTGTAGCAACTCCCCCAAAAAAGTCAGCAAACTGAAAATGAACATGATCAATGTCAAGAAAAAGAAGGTTTGACAATATAAAACAGATAAACAGTAGACAATACCTTGAACTCTTCAAGGCAAAAATGGGAGCCCATTGCGAAGCAACAATTTCCATTTCATTGACTCTGCTCACCGTGCATAACATCAGTTGCAGAACTTCATCAAGGACAGCAGATAAGTTATCCCCTTCTACAACGGTCTCAAAGGAAGCCACAAAAGTTGACACAATGAGGCTCACAAGTCGAATCAAAGATGGGTAATCTGTACACAGTGACAGTAACTTAAATTAGCAATACAGTCACGCATATGTTGCCAACTGTAGCCAAAAGAGAGTACAATAGGAAGAGAGGGTGAAAGAGAAGCAAGTCAACAACCGAATCACTCAATCACTCACCATGAACCTTGAGACCTTTCTCAATCCTAACAGCTGCAGTAAGCACATTCAACAGCCGGCTTAAATGAACTGGATTTTTGTTTTTGATTGACTCGTTTATTTCCTGATTCAAGCATTCCCACATAACACTTAAATTTTCTGCTTCCAAATCTTGGCATAATCTCTGCAAAGACGAATTCACGACTTCCACGACTGTACCAGGGCCTGCAATGCGATACAAAATCCAACCATGATAAGAAGGAAGGAAATAAGACTCCAAACCATGTAAAGCAGGTTAGGGTATGCTATTCAAGATTGTGTTTAAATAATCAACAGCCTCTAAGAAGAAGAAGAATGTATCACCTCCAGCAAGAAAATAAAAGCAGTTAACAAGATCTCGCACCTCACACCAACATATTAGCATCATTTTTTATAAGGAAAACGGAGGAAGTTGATAACAATTGGTTCTAAACTATACACCAAACGGAAGAAAACACGTCTTAAACCATTAGTTCATCTTATTAGAAATAGATACGAAAATAAAAGATCACTGTAAAATACTACTTCCCATTCTCTAAATTTCACCCCTCTCCAATCAGAACTAAAACCAAGAGAAATCTAAATCAACCACACTAGACTTCTAAATGAAATACTCTTAACATCTCTGTAGAAAGGGAACTTGCCTTGAGGAGAATTATAAGATAATGTTGAATCTTTCAGCAAGAACCTCAAAACTCTCTCGGCTTTTGAATGGAGACATTCACTTCCTCTCATAGCATAATAAAGTAAACCAACTGCTCCAGCTTTTTTTGTTGGATCTGCAACTTCGGAAAGGATCCTGTTGATCCCTGTTGTTTTAGAAGAGATGAATTAACTGGCATGTCCCTCACAAAGACATGAAAAACAAATGACAAGCAATTTATTACCTTTTTCAAGTTGCTCATTCCGTGCATTCCTCAACAAAAATGACATCGACTCTGACATTAATTCACTAATATAGTCTTTGGGATGATGCCTCAGTTCCGACGTATCCCTTCAGCATAGCAAATTAAATAAACAAAACGAAAATGAAACCAATAAGATGAAGAAAATCCTGAATAATCAAAGCTATAAACATTTACAGCATGCGATAGCCATGTTTTGTCTTCCAAGGATGGTAACAACATATTGCTCAATTTTTCTAGCAGCCTCCCTTGATCCAGTAAGTAAAAAGAAAGACCATGTGCCATCATTGATCACAGTAAACAGTCATTCTAGATAAGATCGAAATCATCTACATTACTTACCTGAGAATAGTTTCGATGTCGCGAACGAGATACTTCTGCAGATTCTTTAGTATGCCACACCATGATGAGAATATCTGCGCCAAAAAAGGACCAAAACTCAGCAAAAAGAACATATAAAATTAAAGTATTGTCCTGAGTGTACAATATGTTATAGAACACGAACAACCTGCTCAATAATATCCGCGTCTTTCACAGCACCATTTTCTAGGAGAGTCACGAAGGAATTGATGATCCGTGGAAGGAAGCTAGTCAAGAAAATTATAAAAGAAATTGGTTAGAACATAGACAATATTTGATCATAGAAATTGCAAGTGAAGCTCGAAACTTGACGCTTAGAAGAGAGTCAAACAGTCTGCTAGTGGTTTAGCACTGTCATGTATACATGTAAGACGACACTAATAAAAAAGAAAAACAAGATAGCAATTCTTTCTGGCCACTGTATGCACGGAAAGGAAGGGAAAAAGATTGTGTTAACATTTCGTAAGCTATTCAGCTCATCAAATCTATTTGTTCTAAGATGACTCGGAAATGGATATTTTTTTAAACTACAGAGTTCCATGACATTAAGGAATTTAAGCATCTTTAAGCAATTTACCAGCTTTCCTAAAGCATTTACGTTCAGTGATACTTATAAGGGAGTACTATGGTCACAGTGTTTAGATTACTCTAAAAATAGAAGGGTGCAGCAGCATTGTCAGTGACAAAAAAAAAAAGGAAAAATTGATCCCAAAAACTTTTAGAAACTATATATGAATCNTTACTCTAAAAATAGAAGGGTGCAGCAGCATTGTCAGTGACAAAAAAAAAGGAAAAATTGATCCCAAAAACTTTTAGAAACTATATATGAATCCCCTGCAGCTGCAAAGAATAAAGAGTTCAAGAACACTCACGGAATAAAGTCCTCCAGAAGATCCCTTGATAAAGCAGCAATCAACCTGCAAAGATAATTCTTTAACTTCTACACAGAAGAAGGTAACAAATGTGCATGCTCGCGGAGATGGAAAAAGTGAAGAAATTTTAGCGATATCTTAGCTCCTCTGACAACATTATCAATGATGTCCGAAAAAGAAAACATTTTGCACTGAAATTGATTAGAAAGTGATTTCGAAGTGCTGTGGTTAACCACACCCTGAAAGTGAAGATTCAGTGGCATACAGATAAAACTGAGAAATGAAGTGACAAGTCCATAAAAGTGAAACATATGTCTCTGAGAAACAAAATAGAGCTATAAAACTAATCAACTGACAGATGGTTCCAGGCTACAAGAATGGGCAGAAATTAGCAAACCTAAGAATGGCTTCCAGAGACAATCTTGCTTTCATTTGTAATCGAGAGACAAGTTTTGTGAAGATTAATTCTTTTTGCTCGATAACCAAAGGCAACGTCTGAACAAACGGCAACATTTCTTCATAAAACGAAATGAAATCTTCTGCTGTATTCAGTTCCTGCATTCAGCCAGCGAAATAAACCAAATTTAATCTCTAACTAAACGGCTGTGGTGATCGAGCACCCAATAAGACAAATATATACAAATCAAAAGCAGCAGCAAGCCCGCTAGTTCATCATATACATTGCAGCTTCTGCGTCAGACACTAACTATAATGTATCTCTGATAACCTAAGTGTCAACAGAACAAAATATTCTTTGTATAGCAGAAGCAAACTAGCGAGTTGGCAATTATCGTATCATGTCAGCAATAGTAGACATGAGGTTTAAGATTCAAGTTCGCACTATCACTAAACTGCCATTAATTATTTTCATGTTTCAACCACTGCAACTTCTGGTAATAAAGAAAAATTAAACTAAGCACGCCTTACTAAAGACTATCATTGATTTGCTTGGGAATCTAATCCTGAAACCAGCATAGTCAGTAGGATACAACCGTTACCACCAAAAGAAAAACATTGAAACGTGAGAAAGAGCTCTAAGGCAACAAAATCAAGCCTACCCTCCATTCTACGAGGCAGTCTCTGAAAAACGAGGATCCCTCTGAAGGCTCAGGCTTCACCTTCTCCAGGCTCCTAAGGAAGCCGCTGATGTCAATATCATAAATTCTCTGATCGAAACT
>OVBB01000391.1:6521-25552 GCA_900406415.1 Isatis lusitanica
AAAAAAAAATTGAACAGGACAATGAATTCCATCGATGATGTCCTCCATCTTTCTGAAATCTTTGGTTTGCAAAATCAAGAACCGGGGAGTATTCTCCTTGCATTTATCTTCTTCATTGTCTGGCAACTAGTTGATGCATCCCTAGACGAGGAAGGCCTTTTAGAACTAACGTCTAATAAGAGGTCTAAATGGCCAAGCGGGTCACAAGACATGGAAATAGATGGACTTGTTAAGAGAAATGAGAACCATAGTGTACTAGAGAAAGCCAACACTGAAATGGCTATCGACCTGATCCAAGATTTTTTGCAGAATAAAGTAACTTCGAGGATTCTTCACCTGGCAAGTCAAAACATGTAAGACCTATTATCTCCAGCCGTTTTTTTTTTCTGTTAGTTGTCTTGTATAGAAATGTAATAACTTCTTCAGATCTTTCTCAACCAAGCCCTTTAAGTTTCCTTTCTCTTCAGGCCAACACATTGGGAAGATTTCAGTCAGCGTTTTGGAGTGCTGGCAACCAAATCATTGGCAGTGAGGAAATCAAAATATATTAATCCAGAACCCCTTACACACTTGGCGTCTCATACACGTAAATATCTGGAAAGGGAGAGCAAGACCATCCCACAAGGAGAGTTTCGTGCGATTGTTTCGTCTGGTTCTATGTTAGCATTGGCTAGTCAACATCATGGGACTAGTGACTCTGCACTTTGGCTGCCCATTGATCTTTTTTTCGAAGACATAATGGATGGAACACAAGCTGCAGCAGCCAGCGCTGTCGAAAATCTAACCGGTGCTAGTAGATTTATCTCGATTGTCGTTCTTACATTTCTCCTCTCGTAAACATCTACATGCTTATTATTATGGGCTTCTTTTTGAACACAAGCAAATATTTGCAGGTCTCGTAAAAGCACTGCAGGCAGCTAATAGTACAACATGGCATGATGCCTTTCTAGCTCTATGGCTAGCAGCCTTACGCCTTGTGCAAAGGGTAAGAATCTATTCTGACACTAGTAAGAATTAAGCACTTAGCGGTAGAATAGGTTGTTCTAGTCTTGGTGCTTCATAGAGAATCAATGTCTGCGCTACTTCATGAATCTGAAGTAGTAACATGTGTGAAGCATCAACTTCATAATTTGAAGGTCAGATAGTGAGAATGTTGCGCCTTATACAGCATCTGTAATTGACCAATATGTTGTAATTTGAAGGAAAGAGATCCAATCGAGGGTCCCGTACCTCGCACCGACACTTTTCTTTGTGTGTTACTATCCGTCACTCCACTTGCAGTTGCCAACATCATTGAAGAAGAAGAAAGTCAGTGGATTGATCAAAGTGCTTCTAGCCCAAGCAACCAGTCGAAAGAGAAAAAAGGAAAATGCCGACAGGGATTAGTCAATAGCTTACAACAACTTGGTGATTACGAAAGCTTGCTGACACCACCTCCTTCGGTACAGTCAGTTGCTAATCAAGCTGCTGCTAAAGCAGTTTTGTTCATTTCCGGCATTACAAATGGTGGTGGATCTTATGAAAATACAAGCATGAACGAATCTGCAATTGGCTGCTGTAAGTAAACTTGCCATCTACTCTCTCAATGTTAAATTCAGCCAGCATTCTGGTTTTGAATTGTTGCCAAGGGTGCGGTAGTCCTTATTTACCCGAAATATATTCTTCTGTGTGTGTATCTTCTCTCGTTTTGTTTGGTATTTTATCGGCTTCAGGTTATTCATTGGGGTTGTTTACTAGCATTGTCTCTAGTCCCATGCTTGTTGGCTTGCTATTCCTCATCATTTTGGACTGTGATTGGCTTTATAATCTGGCATGTGTTGGCACAGCTGGTAACATGCGCCATCTGGTAGTGGAAGCTTGTATCTCCAGAAATCTGTTGGACTCATCTGCATATCTCTGGCCTGGGTTCGTAAATGGGGGAACCAATCAAGTTCCTCAAGGTATCGCCGGAAATGTTTCTTGTTGGTCTCTAGTGATGAAGGGTTCTTCTCTAACACCACCATTAACAAATTCACTGATCACAACTCCAGCTTCTAGGTATGTTAAAATCTATGGTCGATCTCTGTTTATGTTTCTCCTTTTGTCATTTATTTGAAAGGGTATTAGTAGGAAAAACGTATTTGTAGCTGTGCATGTTTTTTCTACCAAGACTATCGTCTGTTGCCAAGACTCCGTAAGTGGAGCTCGCCTTTTTTATTTAGCTTTCTCAGTTGTAAGGCAACTGAAATTAAGCTCATTAATATGATGGAAGCTTAGCAGAGATCGAAAAGATTTACGAGGTTGCAACTACTGGTTCAGAAGACGAGAAGATAGCTGCGGCTTCTATTCTCTGTGGAGCATCTCTATTTCGAGGTTGGAGCATACAGGTATGTTTGGCCTTTAGATTCTGTTTCTGTAAGATAATAACTGCCCATTGCCCCACTCAGAATTTCTTTCTGAAGCTTTCTCATCTTTTATGTTTAACTCCATCTCTGCTTGATTTCAGGAGCATGTTATTATCTTCATAGTAACTTTACTCTCGCCTCCGGCCCCAGCTGATATTTCTGGGAGTTATAGCCATCTAATCAGTTGTGCCCCGTTTCTTAATGTTCTTCTTGTTGGGATATCACCCGTTGACTGTGTTCAAATTTTCTCATTGCACGGCGTGGTAGGTTCCTATTTTTCTATTCTTTAACTTATGTTATCTGACAATAAATACGAAAGTGCTGTTTTCGATCAAATAGTATTTATGGTGTGCTTTGCCAGGTCCCCTTGCTAGCTGGTGCGTTGATGCCAATCTGTGAGGCGTTTGGCTCTGGCATTCCGAACATTACGTGGACTCTCCCAACTGGCGAAGTAATCTCCTCTCATGCCGTTTTCTCCACTGCCTTTATACTTCTTCTAAGGTTATGGAGATTTGACCATCCACCACTAGATTATGTCTTGGGAGATGTTCCGCCGGTGGGCCCTCAACCAAGCCCTGAGTATCTTTTGCTAGTGAGAAATTGCCGTCTGGAATGTTTTGGAAAGTCCCCAAAGGACCGCATGGCACGTCGAAGATTTTCGAAAGTCATAGATATCTCTGTGGATCCCATCTTCATGGATTCATTCCCCAGACTGAAACGGTGGTACCGGCAGCATCAGGAATGCATGGCTTCAATTCTCTCTGAACTAAAGACAGGGAGCCCAGTACATCATATTGTTGATTCCCTCCTTAGCATGATGTTCAAGAAGACAAATAAGGGTGGTAGTCAGTCACTGACTCCATCTTCAGGAAGCAGTAGTTTATCTACTTCCGGGGTGGACGACTTTTCCGATCAACTCAAGCTACCTGCATGGGATATCTTGGAAGCGGCCCCGTTTGTTCTTGATGCTGCTCTTACTGCCTGTGCTCATGGATCACTCTCTCCCCGGGAACTAGCAACAGGTTTCTCCATCCTCCTAAAACTATAGAAATTGACACCTTAATGAAACCAATTTAGACAAGGGGAGGGATACGTACCTACATCTGACGGTCATCAGACTCACTAGATTATGTTATTTTAGCGTGAACTGTCTGGATACACCATAAACGCTGCTCCAAAAAGCAGCTAATACTGGGGTGGGCATGATCTAAATCTCTCCCCTTGATTTCTTTCAGGTCTTAAAATCCTGGCCGATTTTTTGCCAGCAACACTAGGAACTATGGTTAGCTACTTTTCTTCAGAAGTAACTCGAGGTCTTTGGAAGCCAGTTTCCATGAACGGAACTGACTGGCCTAGTCCTGCAGCAAATTTAGCAAGCGTTGAGCAACAGATCGAGAAGATCTTAGCAGCTACCGGCGTTGACGTCCCAAGGCTTCCAGCAGGTAATGCTTTTCTTCTCACGCAGGACAAGGGATATTCTCAGGCTCTGGGATATTCGTACATGATGAAAGGTTGAAAACCATACATGCGGTCATGGCAGTCCCTGACAACATGTCCGCGGAGGGTCTTTGCTTGGCCTTAGACCTGTAAACATTTTACATATCTGTAAAACTGCAACTGCAGGAGAAAGTGTGAATAGAACACGCTGGAAGAAGTGAAAACGATGATGAAGCTTAAACTCTAATTTTTTTAAACACGGCTGTCTTTGCAGATGGAATCTCTGCGGCTACGCTTCCCTTGCCTCTCGCTGCACTAGTCAGCCTCACTATAACCTACAAGCTCGAAAAAGCAACGGAGCGCTTCCTTGTACTTATCGGACCGGCCTTGGACGCCCTTGCTGCCGCTTGCCCCTGGCCCTGCATGCCGATTGTGACATCGCTGTGGACCCAGAAAGTGAAGCGCTGGAGCGACTTTCTTATCTTCTCAGCGTCCAGAACTGTGTTCCACCATAACAGCGATGCTGTTATTCAGCTCCTCAGAAGCTGCTTCACTTGCACTCTTGGTCTAACGCCTACCTCCCAACTCTGCAGCTATGGGGGAGTGGGCGCACTCCTTGGCCATGGATTTGGCTCTCTTTACTCTGGTGGAATCTCCACAGCTGCACCAGGAATCTTGTACATAAAAGTGCACCGATCAATCAGAGACGTCATGTTCCTGACAGAAGAAATCCTCTCCCTTCTGATGTTCTCTGTGAAGAGCATCGCCACCAGGGAGCTACCGACGGAGCAAGCGGAGAAACTGAAGAAAACAAAAGATGGTTTGAGGTATGGGATTGGGCAGGTTTCACTCTCTCTGGCGATGACACGTGTCAAACTGGCAGCTTCCCTGGGAGCCTCGCTGGTGTGGATCTCCGGTGGCCTGAACCTGGTTCAGGCTCTGATCAAGGAGACATTACCATCTTGGTTCATCTCAGTTCACGGAGAAGAAGACGAGTTGGGAGGTATGGTTCCGATGCTAAGAGGCTATGCGTTGGCCTACTTTGCAATCCTGAGCAGTGCATTCGCTTGGGGAGTGGACTCCTCATCTCCTGCCTCAAAACGTCGGCCAAGGGTTCTGTGGCTGCATTTGGAGTTCCTGGTGAGTGCCTTGGAAGGGAAGATATCGCTAGGTTGCGACTGGGCCACATGGCAAGCGTACGTGACAGGCTTTGTGAGCCTGATGGTGCAATGCACGCCGGCTTGGGTGCTAGAGGTGGATGTGGAAGTGATTAAGAGGCTAAGCAAAAGTCTGAGGCAGTGGAACGAGCAAGAGTTGGCTCTCGCTCTACTCTGTGCCGGGGGCCTTGGGACTATGGGTGCAGCTACCGAACTCATTGTCGAGACTTGCCATCAACTTTAGCGTTACGTCTCGGCTTATATCTAAAACTATTGATCATCACTTTTATTCCTCAAAATTAGCTTTTGTCTATATATTATATAGAATTTAGAGCAACGTCATTCCCAATATGTCGCCAATTTCCAGATTTTAATAATCCACTAGGCGGATGTAAATTATGAAATTCGCAACAAGGGAGTAAATGGGGTTACATTATCGACTACGGACTACGGAGGTTTACTTTTTAGAAATTTGAAGCTCAGGGAGGTAAAATGTGCAGATTACACTTACGGGGGTGTGATTTGAGAAATTCGAAACTAGAATGTGATAGACAAACCACGTGCCGGGTCGGATCGGGTCGGGTTAGAATTTACCTACAAGAGATGATTACAGAGGCGCCTACGGTGTCTCCAGTACACGACGACTCAGAATCTCGACGACCATGACATCGACGTCGCTGGCGCTAACTTGCGCATCTCCTCTGTTCAGCCGTCGGCCTGTTTCTCCGAGGGTAGCCTTGAAGAAGAGGCTGACTACAGAGTCATCGATTTCTACAGGTTAGTCTCTCGTGGGTCCTCGCTGCTCCAAATTAGGTTGTTCCTCTACTAAATTCTTCTGCCGGTGGTTCGGTTTGATTTCTCAGTAAGACTCATAAGAAGATGCGCGGGAAAAGATGGAGAACAAGAAGTGCTTCTAGAAGGAATGCCACCGGAATATTACGATGATGTATGTTGGTCTTTTTGTTTCAATCTGAATTCACTTGCTGCATTTTTCTAAGTCCCGGTTTGGTTTTGATCTCAGGAATGGCAAGCTCGACAGAGAGAGAAGACGAAAGAACTGCGGCGGATGCAGCGGGAGGAAGAAGAAGAAGAGGAGAGAAAGATTGAAGAGTACCGTGAAATCGGCTCAAGGTTGAAGGAATTTCCTGAGGAAGACTTGAGGAAGGCCAGAAAGCTCGTCTCCAGCTTCATCAGAGCTGCTGAGGAAGTCGAAGAGGTTAAAAAAAAAAGTGCTCCATTAACAGAAACAGAAAGAAATTAAAGCCAATTCTGATTGATTTGATTATAGGAGAATTTTGTGTAGAGAATTGAAGAAGCAGCCGAGAAAGGAGAACTGGACGAGCTTGTTCTCATGATCATATGGAACCGGCTTGACCTTGCTCGGCGTGATGTAAGATTTTTTCCTTGTCATATGCGTTTTTGCATGATGACATGTTGTGTGTAATTGTGTATTGTGTATCCTCTGCGGTCTTGTTGTATTGTGTATGCCTCCACTTGTTGCTTTCAGGACGAGAAGGACGCTATACGAAGTCTTGATCTCTTGTATAGAAGAGTCGAGGTATGTGTTTCTGTGTATTGTTTTTCTCTATACAAGATCTTGAGCTGCTGATGCTTTATATCTTTGAACTTGGAAGATGTCAGATATGGCCTGCTTATTGACGTTCTTGTGTTACTTAAAGCCCTACTTAAGTTTTGAAACTTTTACCTTAGAATTAGCGCAGTACTTGAATTAGGAGAGGCAAAGGTGAAAGTGAATCCTTATATCTATCTATTTGGCTTATTCCAGACGGAGATCTTAAAACGACAAGCAAGTCCTGCGATGAAACTGCTGAATGATCTTCTTAACATGAATGATGGCTTTGGAGACGATGCTTGGCTGAAAGACTGCAGAAAACGAATGGCTGAGACATTCCCACGAGAAGACCCCTTCAGCATTCTAATGCCACCGGGATTCGACATTGATATGGTGCGTCCCTTTATGTTTTTTTTGTTTACCTTTGCGCAAAGTGAATGTATTATATCACACACACACACACTGTGTTTGTGTTTGTAGCATCAAGGACCGTTACGACCTCCCGTCGAGACAGACGACACCCTTCTGAGAGTAGATTTTGTAAGAGAAGTGGATGCATTGCTACAGGAAGTGAGAATGATAGAGGAAGACGAGGAGGAAGCTGGTAAGAAAGGAGAAGGGCTGGACCCTGAAGCTATAGCACGTAAGTTGAAGCAGCAGGAGAAGAAGCGAACCATCCGTCAGGTTGAAGCCATTCTTGATTTGGCCCTCAACTTGAAGTGGTAGGTCACATGAAAATCAACAGGTGTTTTTGAAGAAAAATAATACTAATGGAGTTGATGGAAATTTTCCGAATCAAAATTTTGCCCGTCTGATCGCATTAAATACTCCAACATAATATCTCTGGACATAATCTAGCTCCACCATTACAACCATCTCTTTTCCTTCGTTTTGGCCTTCAGCTTTTGCTTATCCGACACCACTATGCTCTACCAGCTGCGGCAAAAGGACATTTCTGCCGATGATCAGACGAATCTCGACGGACCAATCTCCTCTCACGGTTGGTTACCTTTTTATTATAAAAAACAAATTGGCTGCCGGAGTCGTTTGAATTAAAAAGATGAAAAACCATTACCTGTGACTCTTTTGGTCAAAACGTTTTCGTACGTCTTAAATGGGCCAAATTGAGACCCATTGATGATTGGGCCTAAATACTCTGAAATAAATGGGATTTTGTTTTGAAGGCAGACAGTGGTTGGTTGGCTCACGCGTGACCTGAATCACTCCTTAACCTACGCATCGAAGAAGGAGGCGCATGTTAACAGGACCATTCCATTCAACACAAATAATATCATCAGGCTTTTTTTCTTTTCTTTTTGGTTCCTATTGGGTAGGTTCGTCGTGTGTGAATCCCCCTCCCTTCATCCACCAACGCGAAACGATCCACAAGAATCAATCGTCTTCTTTCTCTCCTCCGCCTCGAATAGGGTTTACGGGGTCACCGTCTCGCTAACCCACGATTTTCGATTTGACCTGGGTTTCAATGCCTGCGAGCTCTTCTGGGGAATCCCTCACCGAAAACCCTAGACACTCCCAATCTGTCCCTTTTCGCCTCCGGTTCCTGCTTTACTTCGAGACTTAGGATCGCTTCTTTTTTCCTTTTCCAGTTTGATATTACATGGCTCCCAGCCGCAGGAAAGGCGGTGGTAAGGCTGCGGCCATAGCTGCCGCCTGCCGACAGTGGAAGGTGGGCGACCTTGTGCTTGCCAAAGTCAAAGGCTTTCCTGCTTGGCCTGCCGCGGTATGTGATTTTGTAATTTTCTCTCTCGCGTTTACTTCTGTATGGACGGCATGACTTAGATAAGTTTCCTAGTTTTTGCGTAGCCATCCCTGTCTATGTGAGGTCTATATGTGTATGTTTCTCGTGCTTTCTGCGTCTTGTAGGATTAAGAATCATGTTAGGTTGGCGTTGATTGTCAACTGAGGTTTCAGTTCTCTGCCTAATCGATATGGACCTTTTCTGAACGGAGCTGGGATTCTTTTGTTCTTGTTGGTATAGACGGAACACAAAACTATAATAATTTCATAGTTTATATTCTTGTTAAGTCTTTGGGGTAGTATGCTGAGGATAATCGTCTCTCTCAGGGCTTTTCTCTTTTAGATTTTAGTCTTTTAGATCGCTTGCCCGTCTGCTTATTGCTTGGATGCGATTTCAGGTTAGTGAGCCGGAAAAGTGGGGATATTCTACTGACTGGAAGAAAGTGCTGGTTCACTTTTTTGGAACACAACAGATGTGAGTTCTCATCATCATTACCCTCTCTTCTTCTTCTTCTTTTTGTCGCTGAGCTTCTCATTGTCACATTAATTCACGTTTTTAGCCTGGTGAAGTCATGACCTTTGGTCTCTTTTTTAGCGTGAAGAAATCAGTAGCCTTATTATTGGCTTCATTGTTAAGTTATCTTGTTAAAATAGGATGTAATTTCTGTTCTCCCCTCTATAAGACATCATGGCAGTTTTTCCATTTCTGAGGGTTAACAAGAGTACGTACATGAGTATGAAGTTCTTATAGTTCGATTGTTCTTGAATTCTTTACATTATCCGATTAGTTTATTTATGTTGTCATTTGAAATCTGTTCTCATCCTGTTAGGTTGTATAGAGAAATATGATAAATTCATTGTAGTCTAAAGAGCATTCTGTGAACAGCAGCACAGCCGTGCAAGAACCAAATTTGATTGATGAACCGAAAAAGGTGATGTAGAATGCCCAGTGCTCGCTTTCTGCGTCGCTCTCAAGATCAACGGGAATTATTCTTGTATGTAATCACATGGAGTTGGTGACTTTTTGTTGTTATTTTATATCACTGTGCAGTGCTTTCTGCAATCCTGCCGATGTTGAAGCATTTACAGAGGAGAAGAAGCAATCACTTTTAACGAAACGTCATGCGAAAGGGTCAGATTTTGTTCGTGCTGTAAAGGAGATTATTGAGAGTTATGAGAAGCAGCATGAGCAAGCTGGTGATCCCAAAACTGCTGAAGAAGCCACACTTGGGATTGCTGCGAGTACTTTTCTGTTGCCTCAGGTCAGTGAAACCCCAACTGGGCCAAGTCTTGACACCCAAATGAAGTCTGATCCTAGTCATGGTCGAGATGAATCTACTCTGCTAAATGAAGATGCTTCAGCTGCTGAACAAATGCTAGCCCTGCGTGATAACAGTGTACCGCGTAACAAAGCCTCTGATAGTACAGTTGTTAAAGAAGCACTTAAGATAGCAACCTATTCTTCAAGGAGAAGAAATGGAGGGGCACGGTCTCAAAAGTGTGCTCCACTCAAAAAGATATGTCCGGTTCGGCGCTCTAAAAATTCATCAAGGTTGCAATCAGATAAGCTTGAAAGCTCCATGTTGCAATACAGCGATGGTGGACATAGTACTGATGACGTGGAAGATGAAACAAGAAGCCGAAGAAAAAGGTTGAGAAGATCAGCAGGTCATTCTGAATTAGATGATGTGGCTTTATCAGCTTTAAATTCGCATGGAAGCGATGCAGAAAATGCCTCTGAAATTGCGACGGTTGAATCTGATAGTAATACTAGGAATGAAGGCAATGGTGTAGATTCTGGTTCCAAAGTCGACCATTCTGATACTGGTGAAAAGTTTCTCGAAGGAGGTTATGAGCTGAACAAGGGGCTTGGTTTCCAAATCAATACTATGGTTAAGAGAAAGAAGAGAAAGCCTACCAGGAAACGTGGAACCAGTGATGCTGTTGATCCTCCGGCTAAAGTTGAAGTTGAAGCTGAAGCAATTCGTGAGGCTGAAGCATGTGATAACGTTCAGGCATCACAAAATTCTGATGAAACGTTTACTGAGAGGCCTTGTGACGAGAAGGGCGATGAGCACTTGCCTCTGGTTAAACGAGCCAGAGTCAGGATGAGTAGAGCATTTTATGGTGATCATGGGGCCAATGGCTCTTTGCTGGTTGAAGAAAAATCATCCAAGGACACTCTCGTCAGTGCAATAGCACAGACAAGCCCGTCTGATATCATTTCTAGCCAAGATACTTCTGCGGCCGGAGAATCTAACATATTTGAGGTGTCTGCTAAGCTCTCTGGTGACATCGTTAATGTTGTACCATCTCTTGTGGAGAAACCTTCTGACGGGATGTCTCCATCTGAGGCTTGCGTTCAGACTGTGGACGATAGAGAATATGCTATTCGGTCGAATGAGCTTAGCAAGGCGCCCGATGAGGAAGCAGCCCGACCCCAATTTAATCAAGTTAGCCGTTGTCCAGGTGACGGAGCTCAGACAGTTAGTGTTCATGAGGCTGTGTACCCCAGGGATTCACAACCCATGAAGCTGCCAAATAGGGAGTCTGATCTTCCAGCTGTACAGTGCTTACATGAAGCTTCCGGAATTGCAACCCACTCGAATCCCGATACTGTGGATTCATCTAAAAACAAGATCTCTGGGATATGCTCATCAGGGACAGGGATACCTCAATTATCTGACCAGTACAGAAGCGAGGACAAAGATGCTTCTGATTCATTGGTTAATTTTCATGAACCTATGAATGAAGAAGGCTATAGAGATGATGCTTGCATGGCTCAGATTGTTCAGTCAGAAGCGTTAACACGTTCTCCATCGTCTTGTTTAATGCTGAATAAGCAGGATGGTGGGAACATGCAAAAGGCTGATAACATGCTGCTGAAAGAAGAGCATGGAAGTCTAGGTGAAGAATATGATAATGTTAAACCAACCCAGATCACCCCTGATCCACCCATCTCTGCGACTGGAAGTGATGTGGTAGTTGATGAAAGCGAACCTCCGAATGAAACAGGGTACAGCGGATGTGGGGACACTGTTGAGAACAGTAGGGAGCTCGAAATAATGTGAGTCTCTATTCTTAGTATATATTGTACTGTCTCCCTTATTCTTCTCGTGAATATTTTCCTTTAATGCTAGTCTCTATTGGTAGCATTTTTTGTACCTCAAGTTCTCGTGAATATTATTCTTGTGCGCACAAGGGATTAGAAGTATTTTGAAGCTCTTACAGGTTCAATCCTAAGCTCACAAAGGATTTCTTCTGGAGTCCTCATTCTTAGAATGTAGGACTTCATTAGGAATCTGTCTAGATTAGAGATTCGCTGAAGAATTCCATTTCCTGTTATTATAATTTATCTTCTTTGTACCTTTTACTTTTAGGATTGTTATTTCAGTTTCTGTTATGATTTGGTTTTACATATGTAGAGGATACGCATATGGAATTGTAGGCAGACACCAGTAAGATTCAGTTTTGTTATCTTAACGTTTTCTGAGTTCCAGTCACAAAGTCATCTTCTCCTTAACCACATAACTATTTGACTAACAAGAGTGTATATCCGTCTGCTTTTGCAGTGGTGAAGATGATAATCAAAAGCAGCAGGTCCAAATCAACAATTCTGTATCAGTATCTGAGAACCTTTCACGTGAAAAAATGAGTTTATCTCCTGCTAATATTGCAGACACTCCTGCGAGGGGGACTCCTCATAGCAACTCAGTTTACCATATGTCTACCGCAGAAAGTGCAAATGATATGCAGAACAACCGTAGTTGCAGCCCAAATGTTCAGTCTGGTGAGAAGAAAATTGTTTGTGATGCCACTGTCAAAGAAGAGGAGAAAATCGAAACAGGTGTATCTCAGGGACAGAAAATTGTTAGTTCTGATGTGCAATCTACTCGTGAATCGTTTGAGGATGCGCTTAGTTCATTAGTGAGGACAAAGGAGAGCATTGGCCGAGCAACTCGTTTGGCTATGGACTTAATGAAATTCGGTGTGTCTGCGAAGGTAGAAGATTTCTCCTTTTCTCTGATTTTTATTACCTGTTTGTTCCTGCCACAAGTCACGTAGGGGGTTCAACTTTTTGGCTTTCTTATTTCACATCCTCCTTACTAATGGATTGTTAGTATCGTAGTACCTGGATTGTAATCCCTTGGGATATAATAATAATATGTAGCTTCGGGATTTGGTTATTTCTTCATAGTTTTACGGAAGGCCGCTGGAGCTGAGTGACGGCCGTTGTACTTAGAATCATGCTATTGTTTTATGTGCTTCGTAGGATGCAGTGACAGACCAGTGGCAGGGTTGAAACAGATTATTTAAGTTTTTATGGATTGACCTAGTTGTTGAAGAAGGATGATTTTTTTTGGGGGGCATATTTTAGTGTGTTTTGTGAAAGCATTCTTGTCTGCATTATCCGTTAATAAGCCTTGATGTACTTACTGAACTAGGCAATGGAGATTTTGGCCGTTACTCTGGAAAGTGAGTCAAATTTGCAGAGGAGGGTGGATTTATTTTTCCTTGTGGATTCTATTGCTCAATGCTCTAAAGGTCTGAAAGGTAAGTCATGTGCAATGTGTTTCGTTAAGTGCATCAGCGTAGTTCTGACTGTGGAATTGACCATTGTATACTGCCAATCATTTCAGGTGATGCTGGTTGTGTTTATCTTTCCGCCATTCAAGTAATTTTACCTCGTCTATTAGCCGCTGCTGTCCCTGCTGGAGCTACCACACAAGAAAATCGGAGACAGTGCTTAAAGGTGTGCAACAAAATTTGTTAGCCCTTTTGTCTCATTATTGTTTCTCAACCATTCTGCTATTCTAGGTTTTGAGGCTTTGGCTTGAAAGGCGGATCCTGCCCGAATCTATTGTTCGCCAACATATAAGAGAACTTGATTCACATAGTATTGTTCCTGCTTGCCTCTATTCTCGGCGCTCAGCTCGAACAGAAAGGTCGTTGGATGATCCTGTGAGAGATATGGAGGGTATGCTGGTGGATGAATATGGAAGGTTAGATTTTGGGTCTTTTCAATCTATCTTTGTGTCCTTATCTCCTGATTCTTTTAACTAATTCATTTTTTTGTATGTCAGTAATTCAACTCTCCAGCTCCCTGGATTTTGCATGCCCGCAATGCTTAAGGATGAGGACGGGGGTAGTGACTCGGATGGAGGCGATTTTGAGTCTGTTACCCCTGAACATGAGTCCAGAATCCCTGAAGAAAATGTTTCATCCTCCACTGCTGAAAGGCATACGCTTATATTGGAAGATGTTGATGGCGAGCTTGAAATGGAAGATGTGGCTCCGCCGTGGGGAACTGGAAACTGCTCACACACTGATCAAGCTGATAATACAAGCAAGGATACCAATAGTCAGCTTGGACAGCATCGGCCTGTCTCGGGCATTTCACATCAGCATGTGTGCTTGTCTTCTCCACCACTGCCATCTTCCTCGCCACCACCTCGACCAGCTCCCCCTTCACAGCAGGCTCAGTGTGCCATGTCTGATTCCTACTCAAATGGCTTTGACAGTGGTGGATATCCCAACATGCATGTATGTCCCTTTTCTTTTTTTAGGATCCCTTTTACAATAAACATGATGATAATTCTGGATATGGTCACTTATCGTATTGATTCTGGTTTATATGCAGGGAGATCATCAGGCTGGTCCTCCAAGGATGAATCCGCCATTGCCTGGAAATACAATGCATTATCAAGGCCAGGAGTCTTCTTATAGTTCCGGTGTACAACTGACGAATAACATGCCACAGGCAGATGGTTCTAGTTTCCAGCATAGACCTTATCCGTCTCATCCACATCCTCCTCCCCCTCCACCACAGCTTCAGTATTCATATACAGAGCCGGGCCACCATATGAAGTCGCGTAGGGATGGTCCGTCGTATTCCCACAGATCTCATTATGTGCCGAGTTTTGATGAAAGGAATTTTCACGATGACAATGAGAGAATGAGGCCTCCACCATACGAGAACCGAGATAATTGGAGATATCCACCATCTTCATCCTATGGTTAGGCCTTTTACCTCCATGCTTCTGTTAACTAGACATGCATACATATATATACGGATGCATGACAGGATTCATATATGCTTTCTGTGATTGCTGGAATGGGAAGTTTGATATGATCATCTCGCAGGTTCAAGATATCAAGACAAACACAAAGGCCCTTGTCCATCCAGTTCATACAGTGGTGGCCCTCCAAGTGAGTCTGGAAGATTCCAAAACCACCGTTGGAATCACCCTCCTCGTGCATATAACAACAGACACTCTTTTCACCCTAAGCCGCATTCGGAAGGACCTGTTCCAGTTGGAATGAGAGGTAATGAAGTTTGAGACGTTTATGCTCCTTGGCCTGTTGAAGTACTTTTCTGTTTATCTGGAAATCAACTCTTGCTCGGAATGAACAACATTAGAGACATGAAAGATTGAATACTTTACTCATCTTGTAGTGAGTCATGCATAACATTCTTTTTCCTGGGATTGTCCCAGGATACTTTTTTTACTTTTACTGGGATTGTAGTATATCTCTTCTGACATTTGAGGTTTATCTGGCATCAAGTAATTCATGGAATAAAAGATTGGTAGGCAATAAACCCGAAAATAATTTGTTGATCTGCAGATCCAGGCATGTGGAATCAGAGAGGTGACTACCTCATGCAAAGCAGAGAGGGTGAGAAGATGGTTAATAGAAGAGAGAGATCCAGTTGTAGAGATTGAGAAGAGTTTAGCATCTTTCTGCTCTCCTTAATTGTGTTGGTGTAAACATTGTTTGGTTTTCTGGGCTTTTTTGACCTTGGGAGTGTATGATGTATATTCATTCTCGTAGAATAATGTTCCAGTTGAATAGTTATTACTTTGAGGCCTGTATCTGTCCTTGTGATGCTATTTTTGAAGTGGAATGGATTGGGCAAATGAATGATAACTGTGTAAAATACAGACAGAAAAAGGCAAGACCAATTCATGTGAATGCACTTTCATTCACACATGCAATAAAGTAGACAGAGAAAGAAGCGGCGGAAAAGGCCAAACGGTCAACGAACGTGAAAACAAATAGAAGGTTGTTCTTTGCTCCTGAGAGAAAGTCTTTATTTTTATTTTTGGCTTAATTTCGAGAGAGAGATGGGTGCTTCTGTTTCGGTTCCCGAGAGGTCCGTCCATCAATTCACCGTAAAGGTAAAAAAACAACCCTTTTGTGTTTCGGTTGAATTATTTTTGATTGTTATTGTTTCCGGGGAATCACAGGATAGCTCCGGCAAGGACGTGAATTTGAGCATTTACCAAGGGAAAGTCCTCCTCCTCGTCAATGTCGCTTCCAAATGGTTCGTCGCTCTTTTCTTTTTGCCTCTTTCACAAAATATGAATGTAATGGTTGATTTAATCTTTGGTTTGTGCAAGCAGCGGTTTCACCGAATCCAATTATACCCAGCTCACCGAACTTTACCGGAAATACAAGGACCAAGGTCTTTTTATTAAAATTAAAGTTTATGCAGATGCAAGCTCTTTTGGTTATATAATTTTATAACCATTTGTTATCTATCAGGGTTTGAGATCTTGGCATTCCCTTGCAACCAGTTTCTTTACCAGGAGCCCGGCACGAGTCAAGAGGCTCATGAGTTTGCTTGTACCCGGTTTCAGGCCGAATACCCTGTTTTCCAAAAGGTAGGTATGGCTACAGAATATCCTCGCTACGGGCTCCTCCTCAAGTTTTATCCATCTTATTATGTTACGTAGCTATGTTTAGATCAAGTGTAACCAGAAATCCATATCTACTGATTATGACCAAATGTGTGTTAATGTTGGATTAGGTACGCGTAAACGGTCAGAACGCAGCACCACTGTACAAGTTCCTTAAGGCAAGTAAACCAACTTTTCTGGGTTCCAGAATTAAATNGTGTGTGTGGATTAGGTACGCGTAAACGGTCAGAACGCAGCACCACTCTACAAGTTCCTTAAGGCAAGTAAACCAACTTTTCTGGGTTCCAGAATTAAATGGAACTTCACCAAGTTTTTGGTCGGCAAAAATGGCCTAGTCATTGATCGTTACGGCACCATGGTTACACCGCTATCAATCGAGGTATGCATTCTTTACCTATCCCAAATCGTCTTCTGTTATCAATTTTCATTGTCTTGCGTGTAATATGCAGAAAGACATCAAGAAAGCTCTTGAATAGGCTTGAAACAGCAGACGGGATTGCCTTTTATCTCAAGGCACCAAATAAATTCGCGGTTAATGTTGTAAATCTATTTAGTTCTTTCTTTGACGGACACGTTTCTCAATTTTTGGTGCATGTAGAAAAAGATTAGCTTTGTTGTTTTCATGGTTTTTCAAATATACTCTTGAATTTCCAAAGTTTATATATGGATCAAGTAATTGATATTTGGATAGATAAACGTTATATCGTATCAAAACGGAAACATACGCCGGAGCCAGACATGACCTTTTATCTTCACCGAACAAAGAGACTAATTTGAAGCCATCTCTTAATCCCGCTCTCGATGTGAACGGAGGAGGTCTTCCACCACATCTCGTCTAGTTTAGTTTCGGCGTTGCAATTTGCGTAATTTACCGTATCCAAAGAGACGCATATACCTTTGCACTAAGATGGTGTTCCGAAGCTCGCGCTAAGTTGAGCCGACGATATTTTTTTTGTATGGTTATTGACCGATTAAATAAAATAGTAATGAAACAGCGAGTAAATGATATATGTAACGATGCACCGTAACCAAAGACATACATAAGGGTATCAATGTTGATTATGGAGACGCGCCGAGTGGCTTATAAAGTCAACAAAGTGAGAAGAGTAAAGAGAAAGAAAAGCAAGGGAAGGAACGTAGAAGTAGAATACTGAGCGAGGCTGGTGGGTTGCAAGGGCCGAACCACCGGTCGAATTCCTGGTGTGCCTGTGGGGCTAATCGGTCCATTCAAGGGAGCATCCGGTGCCAGTGCGGGTTCTGTCTCCGCCGCCTTAGACGCTAGTCAATGCGTCCAAAATCAAACTCAAACATACGTACGTTGACCAAAAAATGCTTAAGAAGATAATTATGGTTGGTTAGTTTACTCACATCCGGGGCTAAAAGCAGACATAGGCGGTGGTGGAGCCAGCAAAAATGGAACCGGACCTGCCCAATATATTAGTTAAATAAATGATGCATGAAATCAACTGAATCATAAATGTACGATAAAACTAATAAAACTGAGCTGTTTTTAAAAAAAAAAACAAAAAACCTGGCGCTGGTAGAGGAGTCCCCGCCGCTGAAAATTAAGCAAATTAAATGAGTCCTTAATCATAGGATTAATAATGATAAGTTCATTGATAAATATGGTACAGCTAAAACCTTGACACTGAACAGGTACACCGCTCATTTTGCAGGCACGAGGGAGAGCAAGCGAGAGAGTACGATTGATGAAGCCAGTAGGCAGCGGGACGTTAGCGGTGAGGATGAGGCAAGCACAGTCCATGCCTGTGTTGGTCAACGACTTCAAGGAGTCGCAGCAGCCGGCGGTGGGAGTGACGGAGCCGCCGCTGCTTCCGGTTATGAAGTTGAGACATGGAGTGAAGGTAGAGATCATGGAAGAGGTGCATGGCGTGCTAATTATCTGCTGACCTTTCCCTCCCAACATTAAGCTTGACATCATCACTAATACCAATGCTATGCCTTCCATTTTTTGCTTGGTTAATTCTCAGGTGAAGGTGGCTCATAGTTGTAAATTTGATTATATATATATACATACTTAAGTGGGTGCATTGGAGTTCAACAACTTCGAGCTAATATATAACCAAATCTCTCTCAATCTCCTTATAAAAGAAGTTTTTAATTAACCAAGAGTTAGTAGGTGAGTTTGGTATGCTACTAGTAATTTTGTTATTAACAATCCTTAGTTCCGATCGTAAAATTGGTTCTTGGGTATATCTAGAGCATATTGGTTATGATACAACCATTTTGTATGTAAAGTAGGTTATCCAACAATACTAGTCTCTTTGACCTTTTTTGACCAATCTTCCTCCTATAATTAAGCCAAAGCGAAGATAGAACAGTAACTCAAACTATGGGTACAAGTATCTACACTATCACATTTGTAGCCCTCGTGGGGCTCTATTGGGCGTATCAAAAACACAGTCAAGCGGGTCATGCATGAGCACGTTGACCACCCTTTCTCCGTGCCTTAGCTATATTACTGGAAACTCAACCACTCCTTCACAGACTTGCTGCTCCCAGCTCGACTTTGGAACCAAGATACGATAGGGGAGATGTTTCGGTTCCTGATCGCACACGTATCTCCTAAAATTGGGGTATTATTGGTATCAGTCCGCCGGTTTATGTTGTATGTGGAATTCTACTAGGTTAGTTGTCTAAAATGAAAAAGAGAATTCCCAAGACCTCAAGAAAAGTTTCTAAGGTAATTACATAGAGATTGGAAGGGGTTAGATATTTTTATAATAGGCAGAAGATTATATATTTCGTTATTTACTGGTTTTGTCGATAAAATATAATTTTCGTAGGGGTTAGCCCACAAATTTCCTTCAAATCGTTAAAAAATCACTTTCTTGTTTGAACAGATAGTCGTATCCACCACAGTTCTAGGAACTCCGTAGGAGAAGTTTCGATCCCTGATTCCACACGTATCTCCTAAACGTTTGTTGTTATTGGTGTTAGTTCACTTGTTTATGGTGTATCTAGAATTCTATGAGGTTAGATGTCTTAAACGAAAAAA
>OVBB01000392.1:0-25531 GCA_900406415.1 Isatis lusitanica
AGGCTCCTCGAAACAGAAACCAATTAATTCATGTGTGCATATTTGGTGACCATGTAAAAACAACAAGTTCAACTTAGGAAATCTCACACGGTTCAACCATATGATTCTATTGCTCCCTTAGTTTTCACAATTATGTAAATCGTTGGAGTTTCTTTTATTAATTCGGGTAACCTTCCTTGGACAAGACGGAACAAGGGTTTTTTCTTTTCTTGATTAAAATATCAAATTGATTGAATTATGAATACAGAATAGATGGTGAAGGGGTAATAAAGAATGAGATGAACAAATAAATAAGAACAAGGGTTTCTTGCGTGGTAATCTAACTTACCTTCCAAAATAGACTAATAAGTAAAATTTATTATTTAAAAACCTAACATTTTAATTAATATATACAAATTTGGATGTTTGAATTTGATTACGAAACATTAATATGTTAGGTGCTATCTGCACTCTGGTGACCTTGGAAACGACAATAAATGCTTTGAAGATTACCTACCATGGGAATCGAAAATTTCCATTAAACTAATTTCATTCATGATGGATCCTATAATTGAAAGCATTTTTATGATTCACTGAAGATGTATTCTCGTTTTTCAATTTTATTCAGACACTTGTACACCGGACACACTCCTAAAGGGATGCAAGTGGCTCAAGATACTTTTGGTAACAACCATTTTTAGCATCTTGAAGCACGAAAAAGTAGCAGGGAGTTCTAAAACCGAGTTTTATGGACTCTTGCCCAAGGTTGCAACCTCATGCTTACTTGACTAATTGCAGATCCGGATCGATACCTCTGGCTTTTTCTTGGATCCTAAAATCGGAAGCTGTCTACTTTTAAAAGCTGCTGGTGAAAATAAACCTCAACAACAACTTCTTGTTGCTTTCTTTTTCGGTTTTCATTAAGTGCTCATAAAGTTCAGCTATTACATAAGCACTAACATTCAGTTAGGAAGATAGTTAGAGAGGCAAGAATGAGCAACAAAGCTCTAGGTGATCTGGTCGGTTCTTAAGATAGTATACTCTTTTGTTAAAAGATACAGTGAGTAACAAAGCAACTATCAGTAGTGAATCCTAACACGGTGTATGGCAGATGGGAGGTTATGAAGTTGCCAATTTGATATGCGGACTCGGGAGATTGTACCTACACTTCCTGCTGTTGATGCTTACTACAAGTAAGCCTTTCTTTTTCTCTATATATTCATTAATCGAGAGATGAAAATGTTGAACCAAAATTGTTTTGTAATTAGTTCTTGATGGTTTTGTTTTGAAACGTGAGGATGATCCGAGGCTAATGTTGGCCTTGAGCTTGAAGGAGAAGATTCATAATAATGCATTTTGATTGAAGGTTTCGATAGCTTGTAGTATAGGGTTTTATCTAGAAGAAAAGCTCCACTCAAACCTCTTCTTCTTGCGCACATTCCTCCTTCCTCCTTATATCACTCTTTTGCTTCTCTTTCTTCCCCATCTTTTTCCCGGCAATTTTATTTATTTAGTTGTTTGTGGCTTGATCAAACACAAAAATCTTAATAGAATTCGCATTCTGTAATTGTAACTCAACAAATACATATATAGGTTTCTGTCTATATGTTACTGTGGTTCAAAATATGCGTATCCAGTTATATGACACAAACACAAAACGAGTTTATTAAAGATTCACAAAAGTACACACAACGTACATGAGCTTACAATTGGGTTGCAACTAGTGATCAGCTTTGCCCTTGTGTTTTATTTGAAAGCAAAAGAAACTTGAACATGGACATACACGCATGTCATGTACCCTCACACCGAACAGAAACAACAGTTACACTTGGGATTGTTTAGTGAGTTCATTTCAAAACCTCAGACGTGTTTGTAGCAATGGCAGTGATTGTCGCTTCCTTCAACAATCGCCCAACAGACTTGAGGACAACCGTATGTCTTTAAGCAACATAAACAGCATGGACAATCACCACCTACGAATGTCTCAGGTGGAGAGAGCATGTAGCAGTACCCCTGTTGATGCAGTCCAGAGCCTCGCTCTTAAGTATTCCTAGATGTTGACATATTCGTCAAGATCCTCAGCAGAAGATAATGAAAAGACAAGTGCAAAATACAATAGAGATCAACTTCTTTAAATTAATACCAGTTGAAGCCATCTCTCTGGCTTATGAATTTGAACGGTGACTCTGGTTGGAACAGGCCGTCTTTAAGCCATCTCTCTGGCTTGAAATCCTCAGCATCTTGGCCCCAAATGTAAGTCACCCTTCCCATTGCATAGGCTATGTAGTAGACATTATCTCCTTTGTGAATGTCATCATTTTCTGCACACCTCATGTCCTTTGGAAGATTCAGAAAAGACTCTTTTTTTTTTGTAAAATAGCTCTTAAAATGTTCAATCACAGAAGAATATTCTTTTTTAAGGAGTGGTTATGTTACCACAGGCACAGAAGGGTAAAGCCTCAAGGTCTCGGACAAGGCTGCATGGAGATACTGCATCTGATCAAGAGCCTCTTCGGTTATACTTTCAACGAAACCGTTTACATGGGTTGTTTTCTCCTGACTCGATGTCACATCTCTGGTTTTCGCAGAGCATGTACAAGAACCAAGAGAGAGATGCAGCGGTTGTGTCCTTCCCAGCAATCATGAAGCTCAGAATTATATCCCTCAAGTACTTGAATCCAATGTACATCTCATCAACATATCCTACCTCAAACCCAAACAAAACAAAAGTATCCATTTTGAGTTAAATCATGAATTGTGTTTCTTGAATTACAGATAACAAAGTCTTTCGTTGGAAATTAATTCAAAAATTACTTGAGCATCAAAAGAATTTTCTTTGACAAAACCAACAAGCTTAGATGCACTTAGAACTCTAGCAGAGAACTCAAACCTCTCGAGCGTCCTCTGTTGCTTCCATTTCTTTCCATCAAAAGTGAAGATTCCATGTCCCAAAAGATCGCCAAGATTCTCACGACTACTACTAGTTCCTTTACTGTAGTTATCGAATCTTGTCTTGAGAATATGTTCCACGTTGCGAGGATCTGCAGTGAATACCTCGCTCTGTCCTGGAGACAAGAACCTGAAAGTTGGATGTTTTCTTGCGATATCTGTCTCGTAATCGTATAAACTGTCGCTGTGGAAGAATTGTGGCGTGTACTGGAGAATATTCCTTGTCGTTTATGGATTTTCCGGTGAAGATTCTGATCGTGAGATAGATTTAGAAAGACAGAGCGTTGTTATTACTACAAAAGCTATGCTCGCCAATAAGTTCCAATCCTGTTTTTCTTGCTTCGGAAGTCAACGACAATAGCTAAAGGACAAAGGGTTTGAAAAGTATGCAGAGAGTGAAGTTGATGAAAAAAAAAAAAAAAAGTTTCAATTTAGGACTTGGTTGGGTTTTCGTTGTTTTTTTGAGTATGGTTTAATTATTTTTCCTCAATCCAATTATAGGCAAACCGTTTAACCAACTAAACAATTAGCCCACCTTTATTTACCTACAAATAACAAATTATGAAAGGGCTGGCTTTGATGAATAGAATCATAAATCTGACAATTTCAGCGACCACAGATCTTACATAGAGTTAGTTACATACTTACATTAAGAAAATGAAAATGACGAGAAGTTGGTCCAACTACATAATATCAAGCTTTCAAATTTCAATGACGTGTTGGCAAAAGATAAACTAGCATGACGACGTATCCATAATTATTCCATGATTACGGTGGATTTACACATAACACATTGTTTGAATATTCCACACGAGATGAGCTTGGGCCCCACTTCGACGACTTCCACGTTGACTTTTGCCGTTTCTGAGGTAGAGAAGGAAAGTTACCTGCCATCTTTTCTACTAAAAATCAATTAAATAAATTTTTAATAATAACAAAACAAAGAAAAAATAAAAGAGAAATTGACTTGAAAGTTCATAATACAAAGAGAAAGCGAACATTTTGACGGATGAAGCTTTTGCTTCCTCCTCCTCTCCACTCACGATCCTTCCTTCTTGCCTAATTCATCGGTTTCGTATCAGAGTTCTCATCACTCCTTAGCTTTAAGAGAAGATTCATACTGAGGTTTCCGATATCTTTTTCACCATCGAATTCTCGGAATTTCGGAACTTTTTCTTCCAAGAAAGTTTCCGAGATCTCGGCGGAGTACTTTGCTTCTCTATACGACGAACCCGCCATGGTTTGGTACTCAAGCTGTAGAATTTTCTTTGTGGGTCTGATCGTTATGCTGGTCTCGAGCTGGGGATTGGATAGATGCGAAGGAACTGGCGAGTTCGGGTTCGAATTTCACCACCGTTTCTCCGATCAGGTCGTTGGGGTTTTGCCCGGAGACGGGTTGCCTAATCGAGACTCGTCCAAGTATTACAGAGTGATGGCTCATCGGGATCGGTCAATCAGAGGCCGTAGACTCGCCACCGAAGATCAATCACTCGTCAGTTTCGCTGACGGCAACGAAACTGTTCGTGTCGACGCCCTAGGATTGTAAGGTTTTCTCTCCTTTCTCATCGAAATTTTCCATCTTTCTTATCAAAAACATGTGATTTTTGTTAAGAGGTTTTGGACATGTTTTTGTTAAAATTGTTTGGTTCCATGTTTTTGTACAGTTTGCATTACGCGAATGTGACGGTCGGGACGCCGTCTGATTGGTTCCTGGTTGCTCTAGACACTGGAAGTGACTTGTTTTGGTTGCCCTGTGATTGTACCAATTGTGTCCGTGAACTGAAAGCACCTGGAGGCTCGGTAAAGTTTTCAACTTTTTTTTATATGTGAGTTATATTGCTCATGTATCTTTTGTTGTCTTGAGGTCTTTGGTCGAGATTGTGAAGAATCCGATGGGTTTTTGTTCTTAAAAAAGACTTCAGTGTACTCACGTTGAGAAAAATCTGACTTAGGCAGCTCTTTGTTGACAAAGTCTTCAACACTTAAAACACAGTGAGGCTGGCACTAGAGTCATCGATTATGCATCTACCTTTAGTGATTGAAGATATTATGTTTCTTAGATTTTGTTTTATCGACTTCTTATGTGCTAGCTCTTTAGGCATTTTTGATATCTGCAAATTGTTGGGTTCCTAAAATGAGTTTTTTTTTTTTTTCCTTTGTTGAACAGAGCTTGGACCTCAATATTTATAGCCCTAATGCATCATCGACGAGTTCTAATGTTCCTTGTAATAGCACGTTATGTACAAGAGGTGATCGATGCGCTTCCCCTAATAGCAATTGCCCTTACCAGATACGGTATCTTTCAAACGGTACCTCTTCTACTGGAGTCTTGGTGGAGGATGTGATTCACTTAGTCTCCAGTGAGAAAAACTCCAAACCTATTCGCGCTCGTGTTACCTTGGGGTAAGTGATTTCCTCCTTGCACAAGAACTTTGATTATGTTTCTGTGTTTTCATCTTCAACAATCTTTCTGTGCTGAGCAGTTGTGGTCAAGTTCAGACCGGTGTATTCCATGATGGTGCAGCTCCAAATGGTCTTTTCGGTCTTGGCTTAGAAGACATATCGGTTCCTAGCGTATTAGCCAAGGAAGGGATTGCAGCAAACTCATTCTCAATGTGTTTCGGAAACGATGGAGCTGGTAGGATCAGCTTTGGAGATAAAGGTAGCGTAGACCAACGGGAAACGCCATTGAACATAAGACAACCACAGTAAGCAAGCAAACAATCCAACTTGTCCATATCCTTGAATGTTTTACTTCAACTTATTTCTTCTAACTACTATATTGTTTTCTTCATGTTAACCAGTCCTACTTATAATATCACCGTCACTCAAATAAGCGTTGGAGGAAATACTGGGGATCTTGAATTTGATGCTGTCTTCGACTCTGGAACCTCCTTCACTTATCTGACTGATGCAGCTTACACCCTTATTTCAGAAAGTGTAAGTCTTCGTCTTAAGTAATGTGTCATGATCTTGGTTTTGCTCGTATATGGCAGCATAATAACCCGATATGATTTTGCAGTTTAATTCTCTAGTTCTGGACAAACGTTATCAGACTGATTCCGAGTTGCCTTTCGAGTATTGTTATGCATTAAGGTTGCCTCTTCACAATCTCTCTGATTCTCTCTAAAAAATGTTACTCATAACTTTTGGATTTATGTGATTGCAGCCCAACCAAAGACAGCTTCCAGTATCCAGCTGTGAATCTGACAATGAAAGGCGGGAGCTCATATCCCGTTTACCACCCGTTAGTAGTAATCGCCATGAAGGTTCGTAGGGACTCTGTTATTACAGCTCAGCTCTGTTCCGTCTCTGCCATTAGACTTAAACCTTTTTGTCTCTCCTTGTGATGTTGTCAGGACACAGATGTGTACTGCTTAGCCGTCATGAAGATCGAAGACATTAGCATCATCGGACGTAAGTATCAACTCGGATAAAACTCAAAACCAAAAAGATGTTTGTTTTGTCTTTCTAAACTCACAATGTCGAGATCTTTGTCGGATTTGCAGAGAACTTCATGACTGGCTATCGTGTTGTCTTTGATCGTGAGAAACTGGTTCTGGGATGGAAAGAATCTGATTGTGAGTTCCTTATCAAACTCTTTGTTCCTTGTAGAGCATATCATCTCGTTCCCTTTGATCCTAATCAGTCTTTACTTTCATGGCTAAAGGTTACACCGGTGAGACCTCAGCTAGGGCGCTTCCATCTAACCGTTCCTCTTCCTCGGCTAGACCGCCAGCTTCTTCGTTTGACCCAGAGGCCACTAACATACCATCTCAAAGACCAAGCACGTCTTCTTCCTCTTACTATTCGCTCTCCCTCTCACTTTCTTTATTCTACTTGTTCTCAATTTTGGCTCTCTTTTGATTATAATGACATTATACATATATTTAGCCATTTGGTGCTATACACCAATTTATATATATATTTTTTAGAAGATTATTAGTTTATTAAAAATACTATAATACAATTGTATTTTTTTTTCATTCTATATTGTATATGAGAATTGATTTTACAACCGTGGGATGTGTATGTATGATATGTACCTATCTCAGAACAAAATGTTAAATTAAATATAATTCAAATAAACTGATTCAAATAAATGTGATTAGTGTATCTAACATTTGTCAACCGCAGAGCTAGAATCTTGCAAAAGAAATTATTAATCTTAAAAATATATATCACACAAGATTTCCTGTGTTTAAGATCTTGTTTAGTTAATAATAAATCTTTATAAATTATCAAGATAAATTTACTATAGTCTAAATAATAAAAAAGAAATATATTTCTAGGTTTTTAGAGCCATTTATTTTGTAGATAGCTTTTACGGCCTAATAAATCATCATATACTTATTAATGGAATTAAATAGATATATAAAAAAATATCTATATGGTATTTAGATTTAAATAATTTCTTATTTTATTGATTGAAGAGGGATTATTACTCGTCAAACTAATAAATATTTTGTTGGCGAAACCGTGATAGTTAAGGAACGGTTTATTTTTGTTTTTTTGGTCGAAGAAGAAGCGATTTGTTAAAATAGAATTTAGAGTATATAATACTTGTCAACGGTAAAATCTTGCAAAGATTTGTAAGACATAAAATATACATCACACAAGTTTTTCTTTATTTAATTTTTTTATTATTTAATAATAAATCTTTATGAATTTTGTATATAAATTTAAAAAAATATTCTTTTAATTATGGATGATCATATGGAATTGACATTTAGTCATAAATTATATTTTAGATCAGTTTAACAAATACAATATATTTTAGATCATTGTAAATAAAGGATAAACTTACATCATATAACTATGACAACAATTTTTTTATTAAAATTTGATTATCATAATATTATTTTTTAAATATAATTCTGGACTTCGAACCTAGTATATTTTTTTTTTTAAAGTTAATATGTCAGGCAAGACTGGCGACATAAATCTTCACAAATCGTAATCAGCCAATAAGATCTTAAAATCTACATTTTTCTGTTAAAGGACAACTGTAACTTCGGAATTTCGCGGCAAGTAAGATTCTCTCTTCAACAAAATCTCCATATATATTAAAAGAAAATTAAAAAAAAAATATGAAGAAGATGAGAAGAGTCTCCGTCTCCGTTTCCATCTTCTGCGAAATTTGTTGGTTCGTTCCTCTGTTTCCTTTTTCTTCTTTTCCTCTTTGCATGATACTTTCCTTAATCCCTAATTTCTCAGATTTTTCCTAATTCTTTCTTTTACCTATTTTTAAAGACTATTTTTCTCTTCTTTTGTGATCATAGATGTTTGTAAAGATACTGATCCTGAGTCCCGTAGACTCGAGAGTTTCGTAGAAGAAGAAAAAAAACCCTAATTGTTCCGATTCCGTCTGCATCCTCTGCTTCTTCACCGACGATCATGGACCAGGAGAAATCAGACAACTCTGGGATGAACAAGGGTAATGCGGAGAAGAAACCTGCTTGGAACATTCTCTCTAATGGCGATCCCCTGGTCAAGCAAGTCGTTGAAGCTTCTTCGTGGCCGTCACTTTCCGAGACGACGAAAGCAGTTCGTTGTTGGAACAAGTCTTCCTCTGATTCGTTCAAAAGTCTCGGCGGCGATGGATCATCATCATCATCATCTGTCACTTATTTCTCTCAGGTTTGAACAGTCCATACAAATCTTTAGCTCGATGATGCCTTTACTAAAAAATGATTATCTGATTTGTGTAACCTCTGATATATATATAGAATATGTTTTGCAAGTTTGTCTCTCGGATTCTTACAATGTGGTGTTATGATTCTAGTAATGTCTTTTTTTTTTTTTCAGCTAAGTGCTTATCTTGGTGAAGTAGAACCAACAACGGACCAAAGAATCATTGAAGAAGCTGTTGCTTTTGCGATTAGCAAAGGTACCAATGGAACTACTGCTGCTGCTCAACCCTCAGGGCAAAGTTCATCTGGTTACACTTCTCCTCGAGGCCAAAAACAATGGAACGACTTTGCATCATCACATTCCCATGTCAGTACCCAAAACCAACACCAACGTAGCCAAAACGTTAGCCAGCATCCTCATCAAAGTCATGGAGGCAGGCGCAATCAGGAACATGTGAATCAGAATTTGAATCCGTGGTTCTCACAACCACCACCAAGAGGAGGTGCATTGGGTTTTGTAAGACCACCACCACCACCACCTGTGCCGCCATTCTATGGTCAGTGTATGCCACTTCGACAGCCTTTTTATCAAATGTTCTTTGCTGGTGAGTCAACTCAAACTGTAAATATCGATTCTGTTTTTTTGCACTTTTACTAGTTTTTTTGTTTGTTTCTTACACACATGTTTCATTCTTTAGAGTTGGCACCACCAATGATGTATCATCCTCATCGCAATCCTCATCGCATTCCTTTCATTGAGCCTCCTCCGGTCCTGTTCTCACCTCCTGTCTTGTCCTCATCTAAAAAAGAGTCTACTCCAGTCTTGTCCGTTCCACTTAAAACCAAAATATTGAATCAAGTTCAATATTACATGAGGTAATGCTTTCTTTTTACAACTTTAAAAATATGTCCTTCACAAAACTCAGTTTTTGATTGTTTTCGTGTTTTTGCTCTTATTACAGTGAGGAGAATTTACCTAATGACGTATACCTTCGCAAGCACATGAATGATGAGGGTTTTGTTCACATAGAGTTAATCTCTCGTTTCAATAAGGTGAAATTCTTATATGATTTTGTTTTTTGTTTCATGCTGGTTTTGTTTATCTTCTCTGCGTTTGTATTTATCTTTGTTGGTTTCTTGTATCTTATCAGCTTAATGCACTAACAAGTGACATCCATCTTATACTGGATTCTCTACAAGGTTCAGATGTTGTTGAAGTGCAGGTATTTATTTTCATTATCTACGTTTGATCGCTTAAATGATCTTTATTTCCTTTGGTTTGGTGTAACGATAAAAACATTTTATTATTATGCTTGTGTCTTTTGCTGTATCTGATGTGTTTGTTTATATAGGGCTATGAAATAAGGAATCGGCATGTCTGGAGAAAATATGTGATGCCTCGCCATTTGCGGGTTCTTTTTGATCCGAGCCCAGAATATGCAGTGGAGTAGATACTAGAAGAAGAAGTAGGATCAAGTTCAAGCAACCAAATAGTTGGTTATTAGAAATGTGTTGAAAAACAAAAAAAAGAAAAAAAAGAAACAAAAAAGAAAAACAAAAAAAAAGCATAAAAAAAGAAAAGAAAAGATTTCACTGAAAATCCAAAAAAATAGTTTATGGAAGTTTTTTTTTTCATTTACTTCTAGATATTTTTTTTTGGTAGGAAATTGAGAGAATGTCTTTACGTGTTTATTAAAAAAAATGAAAGAATTACATACAAACTTGTCTAGACCACAAAAATTCGGCTATTCATTAAAAACGAAACGACATCCAGAGTAACTAAATCTAAAATATGCAAACCTAATGAAAGAAAATGCATAGTTGGTCAACCCATCAGTTAGACGATTAGCTGCCCTATACACATGAACCACACATTTACACCATAAACGATAGCGGATGACAAACATCAATCATTTTCATTAAAAAATCGACCACAACCACATAATCACTATTACTAAGTCCAATAGTGGATTTTTTGGGTTGTTGAGATGATGTAAGATATTATCTGATTTAGTTCTAATTGTAGTACGTTTTTGGATTTGATCAATTCACTTCGAGAGTGTATTGAATCTATGATTTGTAGAGATTCGGATCTAGTCATTTGCATTGAAATGACAAATCCACTGTTATTCAAACATGAATTTTAATACATATTTTAAAATCCAGTATTATTGCCTTGTAATTTTAAAATCTACTTTTGATTTTTTTTTGGAGTTGTTGGGATTTCAAAATAGTTTGGTTGAATTTCTTACGTAAAAATATAAAACCTCAAATCTCATAGTTTTAGATAGAATATTATAGAGTTTTTAAATATTAAAATCACAACAATTTTCCTAATTCATCCAAAGGCATCTACAAACTTATTAACAATCAAATCATCTCAGATTTTCTCAAATACTATATTATTCAATACATCCCTTCATTTTTATTCAGTTCATTTTTCTGCTTGTTTTTACTTTTGAGAGTTGTAATTCTACACATAAAAGTGGTGATTACTAGAATTTGTTACTTTCACTATCGTGCAGTGTAGTTCCCGCCTTGAAATTGTATGATCGATAACAACCACATATCTTTACTATCAAGGTAAGTTGTCTATGTTTTCTAACAATCTCCCAATCCCAGAATTTGTTATATGCTCTAATTCATGGGCTTTCTCAATAAAGATTCAAACTTATTGAAACACGAAGAGTAAGTTCCTATACCAAATCTTTTCTATGGGTTCTTGTGACGTTTTATTTGCTATGCAAGTTATCTCTCAATCCCAGAATTTGCTATATGCTCTGATCTCTGGGCTTTCTCAATAAAGATTCAAACTTATTGAACAAAATGAGTAAGTTCCTACACCAAATCTCTTATGTGGGTTCCTGTGACGTTTTATGTGTTATGCAGGTTGGTAAACTGAAGACTGCAATGTCCAATACTTATTCACAACTCGAGGTTAGCTAATGATATTCTTCAAGTCTCTTTAAAAAATAACAAGCAACTTGGAGGTCTAGTGTGTACATTTCGGATCTCAAGCATCAGGTATCTCTATTGGTTCTTCCAATGCAACATGTAGCTTCATCTGGTACCTAAACCGGGCCTTGTGTTAGTAATCCGGTTTATGAATTAAACTTAACCGGTTTTCTCTGGCCGCTACTTGGAGGTGGGGAAAGACCAAACGGGTGTGTGTAGAAGACGAACAAAATCTCTGCAAGATATTTGTTTTGATTCATCAGCCTTGAATTGGTGATTTTTGAGATTTTTCATTTGTTACTTTTTGTCTGACGTCCATAAAGACATTTAGATTGTATAATGCATGCAGACATTTTGTTTTGGGAAGGAAGAGAGGCTTTCTTGGGCATAATATATAATTCTCGAGCTAAATTACGGAAAAGATTCCTAAAGGACTTAATTGAAAAGCATTAGTAGGTTTAAGATTAAGAATGTTGCTTGAGCTCTATGAAACCTTATGGCACCCTAATTATTTATTTATGTGGTGTTTGTAATATTGGGACCATAGTTGATGTGATGATTGATGAATATGCAGGCTCGGCTTATAGCGTAAGTATGTGGGCATTTTATAGAGGCATCCGTTTTATAAAAAAAAAAAT
Source organism: Isatis lusitanica (assembly GCA_900406415.1). Lineage (NCBI taxonomy): Eukaryota > Viridiplantae > Streptophyta > Magnoliopsida > Brassicales > Brassicaceae > Isatis > Isatis lusitanica. Next base: position 12,155 of record OVBB01000392.1, read on the forward strand.
TATATGTATATATATGTATTGATTCGAAATGTATGAATAAATTTTAGAGTTTTTGTCTGATTTTAAAAAACTAGCAACCGCAAGTAAAAATACTTTTAGTGTATTATGTTTGAACTTACAAACTTCTTTAAAGATTTGTATGCATTTAGATATTGTTAGTGATAATTTCTATATAAATTAATACCAATGAAACTTTATTGAATTGTTTGATTTTTTAAAAATAATGGATGGTTGTTATCACAATAGTTGTTTATCGCACATTGTTAACTATTCTGGTATCAGTTGCCATAGCTGAAAAAAGTTTTCCAAAGTTGAACCCAATAAAAAATTATTTGCGATCTATCTTATCAGAAGATATATTAATAGAGTTGGTTTTCTTGTCAATTGAGACAGTTATGCTTGAAAAACTTGGCTATTCGAGTTTAAATAAAACCTTGACACATACGCACCAAAAACGATAACGGATGACAAACATCAATCACTTTCATTAAAAAAATCGACCACAACCACATAATCACTATTACTAAGTCCAATAATGGACTTTTGTGTTATTGAGATGATGTAAGATATTTTCTGATTTAGTTCTAATTGTGGTACGTTTTCGGATTTGATCAATTCACTTGGGAAGTGTATTGAATCTATGATTTGTAGAGAATGAGAGTTATTTGCATTAAAATAACAAATCCAGTGTTATTCTTTTTTTGTCGACACCATTCATTATATTAAAGCCCAACAAGGCATAACATGATATAGAGCAAGAAGACATTAAATATTACAAGGCCCAATCGCAATTTAAGAATTTAAATGAAGCCCAAATGCTATGGGAAAAGGGACGAAGAACGAAGACCTAACAAGCATCTCCGACGCCGCCGTTATCTCCGACATCGTCACATCTTCAATAGCTCTGCATCTAGTCTTTCTTCAGGGAGCGCCGATGAGTGAATCCTCCTCTTGAACTAACGATCTGTTTAACTCCGCTTTCTCAGCTACGCTTCCAAAAGGAAGATCCGTCAAGGACTATTAAAGTCCAGGCATTCAAGGCCATCAACGGTGAAGGAAAACCTTCAAACTAAGCAAGAACAAGATGAAATTAAACCGATCAAAGCCAAGAAGAATCATCAAACAACTCGGGATAAGGATGAAAACATCTGAAGAAAGAGATTTATAAAACTAACAATACAAAATATAAAACATCGGACAAGCCGAAGATAGAGCCGAAAAAATCGGAAGAGCAAACCGGACTAGCCGGAGGAAAATCTCCGATTATCAAACAAAAAACAAAAAAACCGAGCCGCCGGAGAAACCGACGGCCGGTGAGATCACGCAAAGCGAAGGGAGAGCTCTAGAACTTAGAGAGAGAAAAGATGAACAGTAAGAAAGATAGAGAACCGAATTTTATTTTAGTTTTGTTTAAATCCAGTGTTATTCAAACAGAAATTTTAATACATATTTTTAAATCCAGTGTTATTGGACTTGTAGTTTTAAAATCTACTTTTGATTTTTTTTGGAGTTGTTGGGATTTCAAAATATTTTAGTTGAATTTTTTATTTAAAAATATAAAACCTCAAATCTCATAGTTTTAGATAGAATATTATAGAGATTTCAAATATTAAAATCACAACAATTTCCATAATTCATCCAAAATCATCTACAAATTATTAGAAATCAAATCATCTCAAATTTTCTCAAATACTATATTCAATACACCCCTTCATTTTTATTCAGTTCATTTTTCTGTTTTTTTTTTTTACTTTTGAGAGTTCTAAATCTACACTGAGATAAAAGGTGGTGATTACTAGAATTTGTTACTTTCACTATTGTGCAGTGTAGCTCCCGCCTTTAAATTGTAAGTGAAATATGGTGATCATCCAAGTTCAAATTATGAACCTGAAAAAAGTGAGTTTGAAAATGCAAGGGCCTTCATTTATCTCAAACTCTAAATTCAAATATTTGGTTTATCATTTTAAACGTTTTCGAAGAATATTTGTTTTCAGAATACAAAATCACAAAATTGTTTACGTGCTTTTATAAGCCACACACGTAAATTCATCATGGAGAAAGTATATGCATAGCTATATCTGGAATAAGACTGAAATGAAACGACCGCAAAAAAAAAAAAAAAAAAAAAAAAGCTTCAGGNACCAAGTACCAACCCAAAACCCACAATTATTCATCAAAAACTGTTAAAGGAATTCGATCTAAAACGACATACACAATAAATAATTAAAAACCAAAAAACAAAAGTTATTCAAGATAGTAATTTCCCCAATGATTCTTAATTTCTTACCAATTTAAGTTGCAAAGTACAGAAGATAACCTTCTTCTCCATCCAACGGTTAGCATTCATTTGGATCTTTAAACTCATACTTCTTGCTTTTTTTTTTCTTCTCCTTTGCTAGTTTTAATTGTAGTAATTATTACAGCTACTTTGTTGCTATGGTACGATCTAGGGACAGGCTATTGATAGATATCTCTGCATATCCAAAGTGAAAGCATCAGAGACGGTCAAAGAAAACTCATGGGGCATTTTCGTTGTCCGTCAGTTCATAAATCTAAAAGATGAGAAGATAAAAAGATAAAGCAACAGAAAAATTTAGTCATTTTGTGTATTGACTGAGTTGGTTGATGGTCAATTCCTATATCATTATAGGATTTACAATTACAATATATATGCATAGAGCTACATGTGGAAGTAGACTAAGAAACTATTAAATAGCAAACTGAAATGATAATCAAATAATCTATCTTTTTCGGTAACAAATTGTCGTAAAAGGTTTTCTTTTTTTAGCAGCAATTGAAACTATTAGCTTATAAGTTATAACCACCAAATTTTAAGATTATGGGAATCATTAGTAAAAGCCGTATCTTTAGATTTTTTTTTTTGGCTGTATAATTAAAACTGTAAATTTTGGGATTGATTGGTTGGTGTTGAAGTTGATGTAGAAAAGCCAAAAACATTTCTACGGCGACAAGATTCGAACAATCAAGCTCTGGTTTGTTTTTTAGGAACTTGCAGCTCAGAGTCCAGGCTACCTCGATTCGTTGAGAACTTGAGATATTCAAAAGAGTTTCTCACCAATAAAAATATTACTATCTCAATATTAATTTATCAAGTAATTAGATTTAATTTTTAAAAAAAAACATTCACAAATTGACACATATAAGAAAAGTTTCTCATGAGAATTTTATGAAATACTCTTTACTTTCTTTTATCATTTAAAATACTCTTTACTTTCTTTCTTTTTCCTTTTTGTTAATGGTGAGATATTCTATAAAATATTTGTATTGTAGTTTCTTTGGGTCCTTTTCTTTTCTTTTGCAGCTGTACAAATATGTTGTAGTCAAAATTGAATATATTTTCTTAATACACGTAAAAAATAGAAAACAAATCTACTATTATTTGAAAACAGAGAGAATATCATAGTACCATTATTTTACTAAAATCACATATATACTCATAAAATTATAGGTTTACTTTTACTCCAACACAAATTTAATTCTCTTTCTATCTAAATGAAAATGCATATAAATGAAATTAATAATTATATATATATGTTAATATTAATCTCTTTTTAATATAGGTTACCAGACTATTAATCTACAATATACAATTAATATTTACCTATCAGTTTATGATTTTTTAAAAACATAGCCAGAGAAACAAATTGCATAAATTCTATAGCAAATTTTTTAACATTAACCAATATTGCCATTTAATGTTGTAAAATTTCGGCCATAGATTTTTTAAAAAAATTAAAAAAATTCCAAGTCAAAATATTAGTATTCGAAAAAAAATTGATTTGTACAGTAAAAGGAAAGAAAAAAAAAATTTGTATTGTATCTTTAAAAATCTGTGGAAAACATAATTGTAATAATTTTGATGATATAGACAATTATAACTGTGGAAAAACTCTACAACACTTGCTGATAAGACCATTAATGCCATAAGCGCAATTTAGCCATTGAGTGGATCACGCCAACCGAATTATTTTTACTCTCATTTGATGTTTAATTATATTCTAAGTTAGTCTCAATGAAATCATAATATGAAATGAAAGAAAGCTAGATAATGGACAAAGTGTTAGACAAAGAGAGACAAGGTTTGGGAAGTTTGGGAAAAAGCAACACAGACATGACACTTGTCCTATCCATAGGAGCTTGCCACGTCATTATCCGGTTATTAACTACGGTTTAAGGATTTCCTTGTATACGATTCGACCGAATCAGAACCAGTCCTTCATGTTCGGTTCAGAATAATTCTTGCTTTGATTTTTTTGGTTCAGGCTCAGAGATCTTTTAGTCTCACGTTAAAATCAATAATATTAGAACACCAAGAGTTAATTGTAAAACTTCGATAAAATATGTAATATTGTAGAAAATGTCAAAACGACATTTTAGTCACGAGACTCGTGGTAGAGCAGAAAGAGTTTACGCGATATGTTGAAAAATCAATTGGAAATGTGGAAATTGTGTGGATAAAGCACCAATGATGAAGTGAGGAACGTGCAGATAACATATCGTTTCGTCACAAGTGAATAGTTTTTTCAATAATATAGAAAGCACAAAATAAATTCATAAGAAAAAAGAATATGATGATGAGGCAATGTGAATATAATTTAGACCATATTGTATCTTTTTTTTTTTTCCAATATCCCTTTCGCATCAGGCCTCTCGATTCTGGGAAAAGAGAAATCAATCAAATCAGGCTCAGTTCTCTTTGGCTCAACCAATAAGTTGCTTCTACCAAAGAAGAGTTGGTTTCCATTGCCTATATTTTAATTTTAAATTTTGTTTTTTTCATAACCACGTGTTGTGATATCGAGGGGATGAATGTGTACCCCGAACCCGGTCACCTTGGACCCAGACCCGGTTTAATCTGTCCTGGACTTTGCTGTTTGGAACATCGTTGCTCTCTTACGTATAACGGTTCTCAAGATGTTCCATTTGAAAAACAAAAAAAAAACAAAACTGATTGATTTAAGAAGTAGATATGAAGTGTTATGTTAAATACTAATTGGTGTAACCTTGTACAGTTGTACTCCATAACGGAGGTGTTTGGATCGCACGAGATCATGTATAGGCTCATGTTTGTGAGGCTTTTACATGTTTCAAATATGATGTTCTGGTGTGTTATTTGGATATTATAGTGTTTGTGATAATTCTGATGTTCTAATTACCTCGGATTATAAAGCTATAACTGATGCGGTTTACAAGTTTTGAGGAATATCGTAGTCTACTGGAGCACATAAGACGTTTGCAGAATGGGTTTGTATGAGCTGATCTTTTGAAATAGAAAATATTACTTCAAATCTAGTTAAAGAGTGTTACACGAGAATGAACGTTTATACCTTGCACGTAGAAGTTCTGCATGGTTTATATATATGATCAACTCTGACGCGAAGTTGAATTGATTGTTTAGATAATTCGTTCTATTAATTTCTTTTACGCATTTTTTTAGTTTTAATATTTTTTGAAAATTTTATTCTTTTAACTTTTTTAGAGATTTATAATATTCAGATATTATGAAAGATAGCAGTAATAAAAGATTGATGTTCTTTAAAAAAAAAAAAGATCGATGTTCTTTGAAAAATAAAATAAATAATTACATATTAAAATGGTTAAAAGAAAAAAGATAATGACTTTAAAACCCTTTAAAAACAAAAATTTCAATATGAAAAACAAAAATTTTTGAAAAACAAAAATTTCAATATGAAAACCCTTTAAAAAAAAAAAAAGATAATGACAAAAAATGAATTTTCTAGAAAAAAGAATATTTTAAATGTTTTAGTATTTGATATTTTTTTTTTCTTAAACCTAAGTGTTACAGTTTTTGTTACACTATACCATATATAACTCGAAACATGGCCGAACCCCGAATATGCTTTAGTGACAGTTCTATTTTTTTGGGGTAAGACATAATAAAATCATAGGATAAGAATAAGACTACAAGTAAAAAGAATTGATCATCATTATCTTTTTGTGTGTGCTTAAAAAAAAAAAAAAAAACTACTAAAAAGACATAAACTACTTTAATCCTATGCGTAGTTAAGTGGTTCCAGTGCATTAATAATGTCTACTTGATCCACTTTGCTCATCGATAGCGCTTTTAATTACCAATAGGTTTCAAAATATAATTACCAAAAAGTAAAAAATCAAATAGAAAAGTTGGTAAAAAATTAAAGCAAAGGTGATACTTGAAAGCGATCCAAGGGTGTTGAATTGTGTATGATATTAAAGTGAGACCAAAACAATACCTTATTGGCTACCTTTTTAGAACCAAAGGTTCCGAATGGTAACGCGTGAACCGCACCGCACCGCACTCAACAGTACCGAAAATCTCTACATATACCATGTATCTATACATTTTTATAACTGTAAAAACCGCACCGCTCAAAAACCGCTGGTTCCGCACCGCTAAAAATCCGTTCACCATTCGGAGCCAAAGAATCTCTTACCCACCAACTCCAGATTTAAGGTACATGTTAATTGGTAAATAATCAATCTTGTAATTTTGAAATGATATCTTATAAGAAAAAGTTTGACGTCAGAACTATAGATTTATCACTATCACATTTTGGATTAAGCAAGAAAAGTCGTCACATTAACATTTTTTTTTTTTTTTTCTTGGTATCTCCTGAACAGTTGCATCTTTGTCTCTATTGCTGGACCCAACCATCCTAATACCAGAAAAGACTATTGAGAGATATTGAAAAAGAATAAGCTCTCTCTCTCTCTCAAAGCTATAAGACATTTGATACCCAAAACCAAAACCAAAAGACAAACTTTCTCTGCTGCTTTGTTCTCCAATGCTGTCATCAGCAAAGCATAAGATCAACCATAGTGTTTTTTCAGTTTCCTCATCATCATCCTCATTATCTCATTCACATTCACAAGCCAAGAACATGACTCAAGTCACCATGGAAGAAGTATGGAAAGAAATCAACCTTGCTTCGCTTCACCAACATCGCCAGCTAAACATTGATCATGAGACAATGTTGAGGAACAAAAACCCTAATAACTCCATCTTCCAAGATTTCCTCAACAAGCCTTTGAATCAAGAACCACCACCTTCCTCTTCCTCCACTCACCACGGCTCTCTTCTTCTTCCTCCTGCAACTGTTCTCAGCTTGAACCCTCACTCCATTAATACCCACTTTGAGGAATCTGCTAGGTTTGGTTGTTTTGGGAAGAAAAGAGGCCAAAATTCTGATGAAAGTAGAGGAGATAGAAGGCACAAGCGTATGATCAAGAACAGAGAATCTGCTGCTCGTTCCAGGGCTAGGAAACAGGAATGCGTCTCTCCTAACTCTTATCACATCTTCAAATTCATGTGAATCAAAAGAAAAATAAACAAAAATGAAATATCTAGTGTTGAACTATACAATTGTCCTCTGTATTAAAATGGTATATGGATTTTTCTTTTTTTCCTTATATTTCAGGCATATACAAACGAGCTGGAGCTTGAAATTGCTCACTTGCAGAAGGAAAATGCAAGACTCAAGAGACAAGAAGAGCAGGTACAACCTTTTGCAGTCCAGTCCTGTCTTAAGAAATTTATGCATTACTATTTGCAGTAACTTCCCATTTTTCTGTCCTAAGGTCATTGTGAGTGTAAGATTGCTTCTACTTGTGTCTGTTTTCGGTAAATGCAGTTGAAAATCGCGGAAGCAACTCAACACCAAACAAAGAAAACACTTCAACGGTCTTGGACAGCTCCATTTTGAGAAAATCTACAAGCTATGGAGAAGAGAAGCAGGAAATATCTGTACATTTTTAGCTAAGGTAAATTTGTGGATGTGGTAATTTAGGGGAGTGTAGAAAAAAGTATCTAGAGAAAAGAAAAAGAAAGAAACCAACTTTCAAGTCTTTTGTCGTTTTCCTATCAACCCTTTTGACTTTATGTACTATTTTCTACTTAACCTGTGTCCTAGAGCAAGTCACAGTAAAATATGAGGCTCTGTTTTCACTTTTCACTGTTTAACCCATTAAGAGCACTGTATTTCTTGCTTAATACTCTGGTAATGTTTAAGAAGATTCTACCTATTTATTGTTGACTTCTTCTTCTGTATACTTTTTTTTAGTAATTTAACCGAAAATAGAGAGACAAATAAAACACATAAGAGCAAATCTGGTGGAATCTAATGTAATACTAAAAAGTTGGAAACACTGTAACTATGAGTTTGCTTCATTCTCCTTTTGGTTAAATTCTTTTTCTCACATTCTTTGAATCTTTGGTATAATTGAACCACCACAATCCAACACTTTCTGATTTTTGAATCCTACCACTAGGAACAATAGTGGCTTAACAGGGCTTTATATACTTCAATGTTTTAGCCATTTACAGTGTTAAAATCATTCTCTTTTCGCATGCCAATCACAACACTTCCAACGTATAGATTCACCCATCATTGTTTTCTCTCTTTGTCATCAAATGTCCATTGTTTACACTATGTTTTGTCACCTACATAATTACAAATTCTATGTAACATAAAGGAACAAGGACGTTCTGAAATTATCGATGGATACTAATTTACATTAAATCTATCAACAAAAATCATTCAAGATAAATGTTTTCTGTTCCGCGTTAGAAAAAGCCTCATTCTTCCATGAACTGAGGTGATGGTGGAGTCATAGTTTTCTTCTTCTTCTTCTTCTCTGTATCTGCTTCGATTATTAGATCCAAGAATTTCGAAAATCTATATGTTAATCTATCTGTAAATGTACATATTTACCGTAAGAAGCTCCACGAATCTCCACTTCTCTCACTTCTTGGACAAGGGCACAACAACAACATATTAGATGTGACAAAAAGTCGTCAATGGACCCTCCCTGCCAAATCAAGAAATCCGTATTTTTGTTTGGATTGATAACGTTAGCATCACGACCTTAAACCCTTTAGACAAAGTATTGATATGGCGGGAATCAAAGGCTGTTACCGTTATGTTCAATGTCTTTCTAAGTTTCTTCCTTATGCAGCAAGTGTAACAGCAGCATGAGAGTATCAAAGAATACACCATTAGCTCATTACAAACTTCGGTTGAAGCTGGAGAAGCCATAAGATCGAATTTTTGTATTATATTCTTGGAAGCTTATATATATAAGATCACAAATGAGTCTGCGTTCGTATAAGATCTCTTACAGATTTGTCTGTTAGTTGCGACAGAAGAAATCTTTGCCAATGTACCACATGGGAACAAGAATGTCTTCAAGCCTGCGTTCCAAACCTTAAATTATTTTACAACTTTTATAGGTTTTAAAAAGGCATGAATCTTGAATCTGGAACAATGTTTGGTTTCTCACAGTAGAAACAGAAAGGAGATGGCTTACATAGAGAAGTCTCTGAGCAACAATCCAACAAGTCGGTGTGCCATTCTTCCTGGTGTTGCGATGATCTTCGGGACGTAACAGGAGATGTTGATCTGTGACAAACATTTATCCAATTACAATGCTACAATATACTAGTCTTGAATCATCAAGAAACCATTACCATTTATCATCTAACCTCGAAGCTGCCCGAGTACTACTTTTCTTTGGAGAAGAATCCGCAGCATCCGAATCATCTTTCACGTTAGCAGCAGTTTCTGTAACATCAATCAAACGCTGTATGACTTGGCACTGATCCGAATCGTAACGCGCACGCGAGCGTTGCAGCTCAACTTGTAACTTCCCGTTCTCTGTCTTAAGCGCTTCGCAGAAACCCATCTCCGGGTACGAACGAGAGAGTGTCTTCTTCAGAACCGACGCAGCAACTTCTCTGGTGGATTCTTGTTTCAGAATCACATCTTGCACTTTTCTATCTTCTTCGTCGAGTGTGTACTCACGCTGATCACTGTCGATAACTTCAATCCTCTCCTATCATATTTCTCAAATATCCAACTCAACTTTCCGACAAAGGCAAGAAGAACAAGAAAGTGGCTAGCCACGCAATTTTACTAACTTACCCGAATCCGAACGTTGTCTACCAAAGTAATAAGCGGAATGATCTTGAGATAACGGTCGATCTCGTCCTGAGCTTTTCGAAACTGGTACACAATGTTCCATCCCATGGCTAACAAGTAGAGATAGCTCCGTTCTTGGCAGCTATTGACGAGAACGTAAGATCTTCTAAGAGCATCCTCAAGACCTTCGAGCGGCTCCTGAATCTCAGGACGCATCTTCATCATCTCGGAGATTTTGAGCTGTTCGAGGAGGTTCCCGATGAGCTTAAGATGCTGAGCGAACTGGCGGCAGTTCTTTCTGTGCATCCGAGCTGTATTCGCGGCGGTTACTATCATTCCGATCAGTCTCACGGCGTCTACGCCTGTAAGCTGCGCCACCGATGCAAGTTCCCCTAGTTGATCCCATGAGTAATGAGCCATTTCTTGAATTTCCGGTCAAGAGAATTCTCAACGTCTGCAAGCTTACGTTAAGAGATGATCAACACAGAGAACGTTTTTAGAATTTGAAGTTGAAAACAAAAAAGAAGCCAAATGTGAAAACTTCTCAGTGAACAGTTAAAAACTGACGAAAGCGAAAGAGAAAATCAAAGGAATAATAAGGAAAAAATTAGAGTCAAATCAAACGGAACAGACAATAAAAATCAGTTGTTAAAAAAATGTTAAAGAGATGGAACAGTGTTGAGACGCTCACTTCAGTAAAATTGTCTGAAGAAAATCAAGATTTAGTAATGTTCCACTGGAGAATATCAAGATAAGGTCAGAGAGATCATCCACAAGATAAGAAGTGCTCATTGACTCAGAAGAGTGATTGTGTTCGGTGATGCTTTGGTTGTTTTATGTTTTTTTCTTTTTATTGATTATTATCCTCTCTCATGTCTTCACTTGCCACGTAGGAATTAGACTAGTTGAGAATTACGAATTTAGCCATGTGTCACTGTCCGTAATTACGAATCTACCACGTATCTTCCGAGAGACCGTGAGAGTTGAAGCGGTGCGTGCGTACAAAGAACCGAAATAAACGTGACAGAAAATATCATGGGCCTATTGGACATTATATGGGCCTGTTATTGAGTACTTCTCACTATTCCTGTTGCCAAACACGCCTTTTGTTCGTTATAAGACAAAAAACACCCCCTTCGTCTATAAATAACGAGAATAATAGAGCAAGATTCTGGATCGGAGAGCTACGAAGCCTGGGAATTGTCGTGACCCCTTCGTTGTTCTTCTCTGATCTTCGAATTCTTTTACCAAATCCTATCTTTCTCAATTTGGGTTTTCCAATTTTGTGGCGGGATAAGAAAAAGCCCCTCACTTGCGAATTATCTCGTAACCAATCTAGGGGTTTCGCTCTGTGTTTTGTTTTTGTTTGTTTGTTTTGGTCTTTGGGTTTTGTCTGTGATCGTGTGAGGGGATGTCTCGGTGTTACCCGTTCCCACCACGTGGCTATGTACGAAACGAAACTCGGGATGAGTCTCTGATCGAATCGATCAAGGTTTGTTGAGCAATTTATAAAGTCCATGGCTTTGGTTATTTTTGCTTCTTTCGTGTGATTTTTTTGAATGCTCAGCTTCCTGTTTCACAAAGCTTGGTTCTTTAGTTCGATCTTATGTGAAAATTGAGAAACTTGATCGGCTTGAAAGTAAAGAGAGAAAGCATGAAAATTGTTATATGAGAATCCAAATCTTACTTAAAACTATCAAAATCATGATAAAAGTTGTACTCTTTGAATCGGTTTTGTTTAAGATAAACAATTCAAGTACTTAAGGATTCTAGTCCATGAAGACACTTGATTGTTGTTGTTCTTAACTACTTGATCAAAGTACTGGATAAGCAAATTATGGACACTTAATTGTTGTTGTTCCATTGGTTTGAGAATCCAGGGGGCAAAGGAGGAAGTTAAGAGAGAAAAGAGAGATAGAAAACACAAGAAGGACAAAAAGAGGGAAGCTGAGGCTGACCGAAGCAGAAACCACCGTCATAAGAGGCGGCGCAAAGATGAAAGCGCTAATGCTAGTAAGAAGGTTGATGATGGTCGCGGATTAGTAGTAAACAATGAGCTTGAGTGCTTGGAGAAGAGCTGTCTCACGATGGAACTTGAGCATCAGACGTCGTCTCAGAATTCTTGTGATAGCACCATTCATAGCAATGAGAGACCAAATGATACCAAGAGTCAGCCCCTCGATGACTCTGGTGAGTTTGTTTGTTCACTTGTTGTTGGGTCTGTTTGCTTCACCTGCATGCACGATGATGACACTCTTTCTTCAAATTGTTGCTACGGATTTGAAGAAACCAGCATACGGATCTCGTTACATGGCAAAGGGCAGAAATATCCGGAGGCTGAGCTGATGGTGACCAACAAGGATCATGCTTCTCAAACTGCTCTTAGCGAGTCCCTTGGTCTTCCGTATTCGACTTCTGCTCCACAAGATGCTCTAAGGGTCTGCCAAGAGAAGAGAAGAGATCCAGTTTTTGATACAGCGGTAGATATCTCAGCAAAACTCGGTAAAGAGAAGAAAACAGTTCCTCTGAAAGATGTCAAATCTCGGGAAGCAAACAGACAAACTAGTATGAAACTAGGTAAAGAGATACAGTCCTCTAGTCACCAAGAAGCCATTGGAGGTTCAAAGCTCTGCAGCAAATGTCCTCCTTCCACGGCCATGCGATTCTTGAATCTCATCGAGAACTGGGCTCCTGACCAGGTTGAGAGCAAGCCCGCAGACTCTGGAGATCGAGAATGGTGGTTGTTCGTGAAGGTTGGTGCTAAAAGACATCATCATCAAATTAGCAATCGGACAGCTGAAGTACACGCATTGCCATTCACTGTCCCGTACTGATTTACGCAAACCTTTGGTTTTGGTTCAGAGAGTTGTTGACATGACCAACAGATTGTTTCCTATGTATTTTAGATAGCCTTCAAACTCGGAAAGTATGTGTGATTCATTGTAGATGCACAGTTATATATAACAGTTAATCGAAATCAATTTTACATCGGAGTTTCGAGACTCGAAACAAAATGGTACATATAAATTTGTAATTTTTTTGGTCTTGATCCAAATGAAGAAGATAAGCAACAACTAGCTCAGCACATGTTGTTTATCTCAATAAAAAAATTATCTCAACCAGCGACTTGTCTATCAACCACTGGTTGTTACTCAGTCTCCGAGAACAACAACACTCCCTCAAAAAGAACCAAAGAAAACAAAAACGGCTCTCATGGAATATATTTTAACAGTGAAGATGCTTGTTAGTGGTCTTATACCGGACCACCTGGTACGATGATGGTGATGTCTGTAAGCAAATATTTTGCAGGACCCATAGAAAAACTGAAGAAAAAGATTTGTCATGCTGCAAGTTGTCAATGCTCAAGTTTCAACTAAACTCGTAAGTGCCGATAATGGTTATTTTATGATTGATATATATATATATATATATATATATA
>OVBB01000393.1:0-25517 GCA_900406415.1 Isatis lusitanica
AGTAAGTGGAGATTCTTTAGAGTGCTTCTCAGTATCCCTCGTTTATGATTTTTGTTCGTTATCTTCAGCTCTGTATTTACTGGTTTGCAGATATTATTCTTTGCTGATCAAGTACAAGCCACAGAAGAAGCTGCAAGCAAGGAAACCGCGCTAAAGCACAAGGTATTCTTTTTGGACAAAACTTAACAGTAAAGTCAACCAATAAGTATTTGGATCAATTTCATTATAACAATAATAAAAACCAATTTTGGTATTGTAGGAATCTGTTGCTGTCACTGATACACCTGTGGATAAGAGTGAGATGTTTAAATCAACAGAGGGATACCATAAAATCAAAGGTCTATAAAGACAAAAACAGCATTCCGGTTTTAAGTTATGTTTAGTGCTAGTCTAGTTCCCTAACCTCAATCTTAATTATCTTCTTCATCTATGCAGTTGAGACTACCTAAACGCAATTTGCCAACAAGCAAAATGCCCTAAAAGGATCTTCTCATGCACCAACTGGCTGAGCCGGTCCTAATGAGGGATACTCAAGGCAGCCTCATAAACCGCTCGGAACCAAGGAACTTTGCTCCTTTGTTTGAAGAAAGATTTAGGCTTTTGCATATGAACATGTGCCGGCTTCATTCGGGTCGTGGCAATCCCACAGCTCATGGTGAATTGCTCAAGTCACGTATATACATACATAATTTATTGGGTTAGATACGATATTTTTCCGTATCTTTATTAGTAAAAGCTTTTCCATATAAACCTTGTCATAAAAGAAAATCTGAGTAATTTTTTTGCAATCAAACTAAAACATTGATGCAAGTTGTGCTCACCTGTTTAACTTGAATCTTAAATATTTGATTCTCTCTGCAAACTACAAGTAAAACTACATTTTCTCTTCAAACAATAAATTTAGCGGCCAAACTACAAACAAATAAACAAATATATGGTTACTCATCATGTAGCTTCTAGGGGTGGAACTATTATCCGATCCGAGATCAGCTCCAATTCGATCCAAAAATCCGGATATCCTACGAAACCAAATCCGAATCCGGATAATGAAATCTAGGATCCGTCCGCCACGGATCCGAATGTAGATATCTTGATTTTGAAGTCCGGATATCCGGATCTGACCATTAAATATATTAAAAATATTTTCAAAAAATATATATATGTGATATGTTATCTAATATTTTATATAAATATATGTATAAAAATTAATTTTAGTTATGTTTTATAATTTTTATTTTTATTTTTAGAGGTATTATATAAAAGTATTATTTTTATATTTAAATACAATTTTTTAAACATATAATTTTAATTTTTTTAATTTTTAAAGGTCCATTGTCGCCATCTTCAAGATTTCTTGTGGATTATCCTTATTTCTAAAAATAAAATCATTCCTACCATTTCAAAGGTACCAAAGGATCTAAGGAAAAAAATGTATATATTACATCTTTAGGAAATCCATATTAGTGAAGAGCGACTGCCCCGGAAATACGATCTTGTTACTCAGTACTACAGAAAGCCCCCATGTATGTACCGCCCGGGGGAGGGGGGGGGGCATTCAAACAGTACATGATTAATTGATTCCTCCTCTACTCCACACCTCGTGCAGTGAGCATCACATAAGATCCCCTATAAGATCCCCCATAAGATCCCCCTGGAACGTTAATTTTTACTAACAGAACCACAACCCGAAAGTACTTGCCATAAGAAATGTCTGAGTTTGGGGGGGGGGGGGGGGNTGGCTCAATATCAGGTCCGTAATAAACCGCAGGGACCCCTGTACATGATTAACAAGGTCAGAGCAGTCAGTCGCAAAAACAAGCGGGGTACATTGAAGATGATGCATACATTCCATTGCCCAAATCAAAGCTTCGAATTCTGCATGTAACGGTGAAAAACTACGGTGTATATTAGCTAGTCCCATCATTTGGTCCCGTTGACTAATTTTGTTACAATACCATCCTTGTCCTAAGTAAATGTCTGAATCTTTCCACACACCATCGACATAACACCACCAAGCCCCAATCATTTCTGACTCTACCAGCCTATCAGCTATCATTGATGAGTCCCTGGCTCTTCGTACTATCCCATCTTCACCTACTTGTGTTTCCTACCAGAGACGTCCTTCCATTGTCGCCATCTTCAAGATTTCTTGTGGATTGCGATCCTTATTGTTAAAAACAAAATCATGCTAACTCTTCCAAAAGTACCAAAGGATCCAAGGAAAAAATGTATCTGTCACATTTCTTGGAAGTCTCCAAAACAGGAAATCCATATTAGTGAAGAGCGTCTGCCCCAGAAATACGATCTGGTTAGTCGGTACTAGAGAAAGGGCCCATATCTGTACCGTCGGGGGGCATATCCAAAAGTACATGATTAATTGATTCCTCCTCTGCTCCACATTTCGTGCAGTGAGAATCACATAAGATCCCCTATAAGATCTCCCATAAGTTCCCCTGGAACATTAATTTTTACTAATAGAACCACATCCCGAAAGTACTTGCCATAAGAAATGTCTGAGTTTGGGGGGGGGCATTTTGCCCGCCAAGCCTGTCAGAAGTGGCTCAATATCAGGTCCGTAATAAACCGCAGGGACCCCTGTACATGATTAACAAGGTCAGAGCAGTCAGTCGCAAAAACAAGCGGGATACATTGAAGATGATGCATACATTCCATTGCCCAAATCAAAGCTTCGAATTCTGCATGTAACGGTGAAAAATACGGCGTATATTAGCTAGTCCCATCATTTGGTCCCGTTGACCAATTTTGTTACAATACCATCCTTGTCCTAAGTAAATGTCTGAATCTTTCCACACACCATCGACATAACACCACCAAGCTCCAATCATTTCTGACTCTACCAGCCTATCAGCTATCATTGATGAGTCCCTGGCTCTTCGTACTATCCCATCTTCATCTACTTGTGTTTCCTACCAGAGACGTCCTTCCATTGTCGCCATCTTCAAGATTTCTTGTGGATTGCGATCCTTATTGTTGAAAACAAAATCATGCTAACTCTTCCAAAAGTACCAAAGATCCAAGGAAAAAATGTATCTGTCACATTTCTTGGAAGTCTCCAAAACAGGAAATCCATATTAGTGAAGAGCGATTGCCCTAGAAATACGATCTGGTTAGTCGGTACTAGAGAAAGGGCCCATATCTGTACTGTCGGGGGGCATATCCAAAAGTACATGATTAATTGATTCCTCCTCTGCTCCATATTTCGTGCAGTGAGAATCACATATGATCTCCTGGAACATAAATTTTTACTAATTGAAACATATCTCGAAAGTACATGCTATAAGAAATGTCTGAGTTTGGGGGCATTTTTCCCGCCAAGCCTGTGTTAATAAAACGCAGGGACCCATGTATCCGGAAATAATCTCTCAATTGAATAACCTGATTTTCACTGCGTATCTTCGTGTTTTGGTGAAATGCCACCCTGATGAATCAGGTTTTAGGAACTGACTTATCGGAATTTGCTTGATAATATATGCATCCTGAGGGGAGATCTCTGCATCAATTAGCGGCAGATTCCACGACTGTGTCGATGAATCAATCAAATCGTTGACCATCATGTTAGGATAAGTGGTAAAATTTCACGTTGCTGGTCTCGGGCGAGGGCAGGTAACCAAGGATCATTCCATACTGAGATAGATGATCCTGATTCTACCCTCTTGATTAGTCATTTGCTAACCAGAGATTTAGCAGATACAATACTCCTCCATCCATAAAACGGGGAGTATGATCTAATAGGATTCAAAGGATCCGAATGATGACAATACCGGCCCTTAGAAGCTTTGGCAAATAGAGAGTCCGGTTTATTAATGAGTCTCTATTACTGTTTCGCCAACAGAGTTGTATTGAAATCCTTGATTACTCGAAAACCAAATCTTCCCTCACATTTTTTTCCCAGACTATCCAAATGCATACCCACTTGAGTGTTTCCTGTGCTCCACCAAAACGGCGAGATCACATTTGTCAGTTTCTTTGTTACAGTCTTTGGTAGCTGGTAACAAGACATTACATGTGTTGGCAAAGCTGTAGCCACAGATTTAATGAAAATTTCCTTTCCTCCTTCTGATAATAATAATGCTTGAATACTCTTTGTCGTTAGGTATAGCAAAAGAAGACCTTAATTTGCTTTTAGTATTTAGAATCATTAAAAATATGTTGTTAGATTCCGTTCGTTTTCCTTTGCTACAGCTGTAGCTTGTTCAAGTTTTCGATCGGTGAGTCATTGTTAGGGTGTATTGTTTGGTCCACTGATTTGGTGTAGATTATTCAGCGTGGGCATCAAGCTTCTTATCGGATCCATTTCGTTTTATATAACAAATGCTCAAACAAAACAGAGCAAAAGAAGCTTGTCAATCAATCATAAATATATATATAAAAAAACGAAGCTTGCCCCATTTGATTTGGTTCGTCGACATTTTTTCTAAATTTTTATTTGACTGACCTGAGCTTGCTGTACAAACAGAATCTGAAGATGTTTGAAGAGATAAGAGCCAGATCATTGGATATCTCAGTTGTGTTGGCAAAGACGTGAGAGAGAGAAGAGCTTCCATTTCAAGAGGAGAGGATCCAGAAGAATCGTCGATCTTGCGTACTAACACCAGCGAAATTTTCAGTTCTTGGAACATCAACTTATTTAGACTGCCACCAATAATCACTTTGCAGCCGGATCTACTCACACCATGAAGCACATGTTTGGATCCATGCAGATGGAGGTTCATTCGGACATTGAGGAAATCTTAAAGATTAGGACCATGTCAGTCTGCATAGCCATTGAAACCTCCGAACCACCTTAGAACAGTTAAGGGACTGTTTGTTTGGTGAGGTGATGAGATTTCTAGACGCACCGTCTGAACGCAGTAATTATACGCAGTAGCCAGACGCTGTTCGTTTGCGATTTTGCTTCATGCGTTCAAAATTTTTATCACGATGCAGTTACGTTCGTTTTGTATTTCTGCATTTGTATCTTGACGCGTTTGGTGTCAAATGACAAAAATGACCTTTTTTTTTCATGGTCTAGAGAAATATAAACAAAAATAGATATCAAAATCATTTTACAAAATGAGATTTTGTGGTGTAGACAAGAAAACGACATCTTGCAGTTTTAACGAAAAAAAAAGATTTTGCGGTTTTAGCGGGAAAACAAAATTTTGCGGTTTGCACGGAAAACAAAATTTTGCAATTTTGGCGCAAAAAGGAAAAAATTTCGGTTTTGACGGGAAAACACGTTTTTGCGGTTTTGGCGGGAAAACAAGATTTTGCGGTTTTGGCGGGAAACGAGATTTTCCGATTTTGGCACAAAACAAGATTTTTCGTTTTTGGCAAGAAAACGCGTTTTGACGGTTTTGGCAGGGAAACACGTTTTTGCGGTTTTGGTGGGGAACACGTTTTTGCGGTTTTGGTGGGAAAACGATATCTTTTGGTTTTGGCAGGAAAACAATATCTTTCGGTTTTGGCGGGAAATCGAGATTTTCCGATTTTGGCGGGAAAACGAGATTTTTCAATTTTAGCGGGAAAACGAGGTTTTGCGGTTTTGGCGGGAAAACAAGTTTTTTCGGTTTTGGGGGAAAAACGAGGTTTTTCGGTTTTGGCAGGAAAACGAGGTTTTCCGGTTTTGGCGCGAAAACGAGGTTTTTAGGTTTTGGCGGAAAAACAAGATTTTTTGGTTTTGGTGAAAAAACAAAAATTTTCGGTTTTCACGGGAAAACGAGATTTTGCGGTTTTGGCGTGAAAATGAGGTTTTGCGGTTTTGGCGGGAAAACGAGGTTTTGCGGTTTTGGCGGGAAAACGAGGTTTTGCTATTTTTGCGGGAAAACGATTTTTCGGTTTTGGCGGAAAAACGATTTTTTGGTTTTGGCGGAAAAACGATTTTTTGGTTTTGGCGGAAAAACAAGATTTTCAGTTTTCGCTGAAAAACGAGATTTTGCGGTTTTGGTTAGAAAGCGAGATTTTGCTGTTTGGGCTGGAAAACGAGATTTTTTCAGTTTCGTGATATCTAATTTTCAAAAACTTTTGAATAAATATGGAAGAAACAATGGTTAAACCATATCAAACTCGATAAACATTCAATAAATAAACATAAAAGCAGTAAGACAAAATCTTTGAAGTCTTGGTTTTTAGCCTGGAAAACATCTTCTGAAGAACTCTTGTTTTCCTTCCATCAGTTTGTTTTGGTCTACAAAGCCTTAAACCAGCATATGCAGCAGCGATCTCCATTCCTCTACAGAAGTACACTTCATTTTTTTTGTCCATTCGTTCCAGTCAGGGTTCTTGTGATGTGATACTGAAGAACACAAAACTTGTTAGTGATTTGGGAAAGATAACCACCATCTCAAGATAGTGATATAAGGCATTTTGACCTCATTCTAACCTTTGTTTTCTAGTTCTTATCGAGTCTTTTTAGTCTTTATCAAGTCGTTTCAGGTCATTAGGAGGCTTTGGATGAAGTTTGGAGTGATTGGAGCCTTTGGAGCAGAAAAGAATCATATTGAAAGAAAAGAAGGTGAATGTGTGAAGAATTACCAATTTCACTTCGGAGCACCTGCTCCCAATTTTCGGCACCCCGCGAGCACCTGCTCGCACAGCCGGAATAAAAAAAGGGAGGTCGTTTTGACCTAACCCTAATGACGAAAAAAGAGGGAGCAACTGTTTAGAAGACTCTATTATATATACTCCCTTTAGTTTTAGGTTTTTAATCATCTTTCATCATCTTATTCTTTATCTTTTACCTTTTACCTTTAGTTTTCCTATTCTCTAGAGAGCTTTGTATTATTTTTGGGAGAAGAATCTCTGCAACATCTGGAGAAGAATTCTGAACCCTCTTTATTTATTTTCTATTTCATTCATGGATTTCTCTTCATCTATTGCTATGTTTTGTTTCTCCATGTCTGAGTAGATCTCTTAGTTAGGTTAAGACTTTCAAAGGAATTCATGAGCTAAGGGATTAAACACAAATAGGCTTATAAATCGATGTCTTCGCCCTTGTTGTTCTTAATGCTTAGATCGGATTGATCACTCGATTTTATGATCTTAGGTTAACTTAGACAGCAAGAATTGCTAGGTTACTAGAAGAAACATTGGTGAGCAATTTATTCATTACCTGCGAGAGTAGATGTATTGGAGAATTATGAACATATCAAACCTGCTCTTAATGCTTATCTGCAATTTCTAGGGCCAAATGACAGTTTAGGATTTTAGGTTGCTAGATATAGTTATTGATGACACGATAGTGGATTGATATTATCTTTATGTTTGAGTTCTAGACTTGTGCTGAATTGTGTCTGAATAGTTGTTTGATCCGTTGCTCTGAATTACCTACGATTTGCCTTGACCTAACGCTTGCTTTATATTATTTTTACATCCGATTTTAGATTATTACTTGATATTCACGAAACCAGCTTTATCTTGATTCATCGTAGCTCTAAATTTCGCTCATAAAACCATAGTGTGATACTTGGTCTTCATGGGATCGATCCCTAAGTACTACTACGTTTGATGTGCACTTGCAGTAGGAAAATAGGGTTTAAAAGCTGTCTATGAGATAGCTAAGACAGTCTCAATCCATTAACACACTTGACTCTCTCTCTAATCTCAATGTTCCTTTCTACTTTGAAACGATAAATCATCCATCAGGTAGCTTAGTCATATCATGATTCACATGTTAGTCAACACGTACAGAACTAACATCATCCAGATTGTTTATGCGTCGGGTCATATGATTTGGCGCTCCTGAGTCATAAATCCAAGTTCGAGAGAAAGAACTACCAACAAAGGTATGGGATGTCCATCAACATTGCGTTCAATTAGAATCACAATGAGTTTATCAACAGTGCGTTCAACAAGGTATATGCTGCCAATGTTAAACACCAGAGCCTATCAAGTAGTGTAGGATTAAGAACCAACAACGCCGTTATAATTGATGATGTAGTACACTTCATTTTCCAAAAACTTAAAATGTTAGAAATTTTTATTTTCTTAATATTTGGAATATCAAAATCAAATCAAGATTATATATATATATATATTTAAAAAGAATTGATTTGTTTTGTTCATAGATCTCTCCATTCATCTCAGTTTTAAGGATTGAATAACCAAATATGATTGTGATGCAAACATGTGTGCATCATCACTTTTCATGAGCATCATCAAAAATTGTTCCTCATATGTAGTTTAATTTCCTAATCCAAAAATTGGTCCTCCAACATGCTAGTGGTTACTGCTTTTTTGTCACGGGCAAGGTTTCGCTTGCGAGGCAAGGACTTAGCTCAAAACTCACACCACCAACACGACTATCTGGAGAAATAGCTGTTATTATGCTGTCTTTGTCTTGATTAAGTGTGAGATACACATCATCAAGCGAAGAAAGTGGTACTCGAGAAATCAAGGTAGAGGGAGGTGGAATGTGCATGAGTCAACAAGCCCATAAACAAATTCATACACACGGTCTTCTTCTCTCTCCCTTGCAAGCTCAGGGTATCGTAAGTGTAGAATCCACACTTGCACGCCTTAAGACTGTGATAGTCGTCTAGCATCATCCATAGCTGTGTTATGTATCCATAGTATGTTTCCATAGATCTTTTGCTATGTCAAGCGATCGTCAATTCAGGTTTACTTCTTCCATTCTAACGGCTGTTCTTCACCGAGAAGCGTTTTTGAAATGCTCTTACAATTATTTCCTAATATCTACCATATGAAGAGTGGTTCGGAGTGATGGTTCCACAGTCAGTTTGATCCATGAAACCAATGTGTTATTACAACTTCGAGGTCTTTAGAGTCGTCGGCAGGTTTTGGAATTGTCCCATCGACGAAGCCCAACATTTTCCAAGCCATCAATGCAAGAATATGGCAATGTTGATGGACATCCCATACCTTGTTTGCTGACCACTCATTATAGTTTGGACCACGGAGAAGAGGTTGTCATTTTCTTTTGGCGACTAGATTATAAGGAGATATGGTTAGTCGAGACGTTGACCCCATTTCTTGATTCACAACCACCAGAGGTAAATTGCTCATTCTGTTGAAGCAGGATCAAAATTAGGGTTTAGTATTTTTGTATTTACCCTAAATTCATTCGGATACAATGTAAAAAAAAAGTATAGAAAAGGTTTTCTGTTTCTTACTACTGATACTATACAACTGAATATATATA
Source organism: Isatis lusitanica (assembly GCA_900406415.1). NCBI lineage: Eukaryota > Viridiplantae > Streptophyta > Magnoliopsida > Brassicales > Brassicaceae > Isatis > Isatis lusitanica. The sequence goes on from OVBB01000393.1 coordinate 9,161, forward strand.
CACAAGTAGTGTTACGTAACGATAAATTCAATTAAATTAAAATCTCCCTTAATTTATATACAAAATATTCAAAGCTTACACAAGCATATTTAAATTGTGTAGTATAGTAGTTTGTATTAATATTGTTGCGCCAACAGAAAAAAGTACTAATAATGTTGATGTGTCAGTGTCACGATACATTCAGACCTTCGTATAACATTTCTACAAAAAAAAATCTATGACTTTTCCCGATTTTCGAAAGCACCATGTGAATCTAAGTCTCAGATTTTAAGGACTTTGGAATTAACCCGAAAATCATTTTCTTCTATGGAAGTTTAAGGGCCCGATCGGTTCATTTCGCTTTGCTAGATTTTGTAAAAAAACAATGAAACATAAATGTCTTTTAGCATAAAAACAATTTAGTTCTGTAAGATATCTCTAAATAGACTCTATTTTCCGTACCATGGCCATGATGTTAATGTATATTCACGTGCTTTGTTGGGTACATTAAATTGTAAAACGACATTTTAGATGTTTTGGTACAATTCGGTTTTGATCAGCGCTTACAAAGCGTGGAATTATTTTCTTTCATAAAAATTTACTTTAATAGAAAGAAAGACTTTTGCTTATAATTTGTTTGAAATTTTGTAACTTCTTTTCTGACATGTATATTTGGATAATAGTATTTGAAATTGTTAAAGTTTAAGATGTGTTTACAATTTTAATTTTGATATAGACATATTATATAGTTTACTAGCTAAACCCGTTCTAAAACAGATGATATTTTTAGTGTTTTTATAATATTTTTTACTTTGTAAAAATCGAAAATTAAGAAATGTTCATGATTTTTTGGGTATAAATGATAATATATTTATAGTTTCTATTAATTTTTTTTATACTATTATTATATAATATGACTTTAAATTTAATATATATGTAGATATATATATATATATATATATATAGTTTTAATAGATTATATACTATATTAATTTATTTTATATAAAATATTATTTTAGTTTAAATGATTGCAATTTCTTTTTATGATTCTCAACTTTGATACTGCTTCACTCCATTTATAAATTTCTAAAATAATATTTTATTAAATATGATTAAATAGATCAAAATTTCACACATGTTTGCATCACAATCATATTTAGTTATTCAATCCTTAAAACTGAGATGAATGGAGAGATCTATGAACAAAACAAATCAATTCTTTTTAAATATATATATATATATATATATATTTAATCTTGATTTGATTTTGATATTCTAAATATTAAGAAAATAAAAATTTCTAACATTTTAAGTTTTTGGAAAATGAAGTGTAGTACATCATCAATTATAACGGCGGTGTTGGTTCTCAATCCTACACTACTTGATAGGCTCTGGTGTTTAACATTGCCAGCATATACCTTGTTGAACGCACTGTTGATAAACTCATTGTGGTTCTAATTGAACGCAATGTTGATGGACATCCCATACCTTGTTGGTAGTTCTTTCTCTCGAACTTGGATTTATGACTCAGGAGCGCCAAATATATGACCCGACGCATAAACAATCTGGATGATGTTAGTTCTGTACGTGTTGACTAACATGTGAATCATGATATGACTAAGCTACCTGATGGATGATTTATCGTTTCAAAGTAGAAATGAACATTGAGATTAGAGAGAGAGTCGAGTGTGTTAATGGATTGAGATTTGAGACTGTCTTAGCTATCTTGAGATGGTGGTTATCTTTCCCAAATCACAAACAAGTTTTGTGTTCTTCAGTATCCCATCACAAGAACCCTGATTGGAACGAATGAACAAAAAAAAGGAAGTGTACTTCTTCAGAGGAATGGAGATCGCTGCTGCATATGCTGGTTTAAGGCTTTGTAGACCAAAACAAACTGATGGAAGGAAAACAAGAGTTCTTCAGAAGAAGTTTTCCAGGCTAAAAAACAAGACTTCAAAGATTTTGTCTTACTGCTTTTATGTTTATCGAGTTTGATATGGTTTAACCATTGTTTCTTCCATATTTATTCCAAAGTTTTTGAAAATTAGATATTATTATTACCACGTTTTTTTTCGATAGCTCGCATCATATTAATGAATTATAAACGGCAATAACCCTTTTGCTTTTGTTCACGAGAAGTATGCATTTAATTTTTTTTTCATCAAAAGTTATAATTCGAACGGCAATAACCATTTTGTATTTCTAAAGAAGTTGAATATGAAGTATCCTATATTATTATGTTCTTTGTGTAACCCTTGACTCATGGTATTTTCATAAACACGATTTCTTTAGATAAATATGTTTGGAAACAATAATTAATTAATAAGATGAACTGGAAGTTAGAATGTCTGTCAAAATTTTAAAAGTAGATTTTCCTCTATTTCTTAGGATCTAGGGTTTCGATAATCTGATAGACCTTCGAAACACTTATAACAGTCGTATGGAAAATTTTTGGGAGACGCGCGTGAGATCTTATATTAAAATAATAAAGTATCAACAACAAAAGACTGACTTCAGAAATTACCTGAGACAATTTTAATTACCTTCAAAAATTTATTGAGTAATAATAACCTAATCAAGCTCTCCATCTGCATCGAACATATTCCAAAGTTCCTCAACATCAAACGTAGAAAACATATAGTTGAACAAAGATTTATCCACCGATCGAGGTTTCCCCCTAATCAAGCTTTTGTATTCTGCACATCTGTCTCTTGGCTCTCTTCCATTAAACTCTCCCACCACATACTCTCTCCATCCATTGGATTGTTTCCAAACATATCTTCGTCCTCAACATCAAACGTAGAAGACGTTAATTTGAACAAAGAACTGTCCGCTGAGGTTTCTCCCTTTTCTGTTGCCGTAGCTTTTGAATTCAGCACATCTGTCTCTTGGCTCTCTCCCAGAAAACTCTCCCACCACACACTCTCTTCATCCATAAGTTTTTTTACTTCACCATGGTCAATTTCTGGCAGGCCATAGAGCCGGTTGCTGCCGTTTACACCCCTAACAGAGAGGGACACAGGTCGTGGTCTAATAACGTTGACTTTTTGGGCCCATGTCGTATTTGAGCAAGTAATATCTGTCTTTCTGGTTTTGCTCTTACAACACGGTTCTTGCTTCTTTCTCAAGCAAGTGTTCCAGTAATTCTTGACATCATTAGCAGTACGACCAGGCAATCTACCAGCAATCAAGGACCACCTATGCATGCATTTGTACAATTTGGGCATGACTTAGTACTGGATCATTACATTTAAACTATTTAATACAAATATTTGGATTTGCGTCGAAGAATATAAACCTGTTTCCTAGTAGCTTATGAAGGCGAAGTAGAAGATCAACTTCATCAACGCTGAATTTTCCTTTCTTGATACTTGGATTCAAGTAGTTTAACCATCGTAGTCTACAACTCTTCCTGCATCGATTTAGTCCTACATAACCAACAATTGACATAAGCTCTATTTATGGTTCGTCCCTTAAAACACACCGCTTATTAAGTGATTTACTACCGCGTGTTTTGCCACTTTAATTTTGGTAGAAAATTAGTTAGCAAGTAAATAATTCTTTTTTTTTTTTTTTTTTTTTTTTTTTAGNTTAAGCACACTTGGCTGTATATTTGTACGTGGACAACAAAAAGCGTTTTATTGTCTCATACTTAGAAACTATAAATTATTGTTCACACACTACTTACATTTATATTTTCAACTTGTTGTTTAAGTAGAGAGAAATAATGAAATAAGTGATTCATTTAATTAGAGTTAAACACACTTGGCTGTATACAGTTCACCATCTGTATGTGGACAACAAAAAACGTTTCATTGGTGAAATGATTGTGCACACACTACTTATACCTACATTTATATTTTCAACTTGTTGTTTAAGCAGAGATGAATAAGAATATAATAAGTGATTAATTTAATAATATATATACCAGCTCTGAGAGGAACTTTGTGCCATGTTCCTTCGCCATACTCTTCGATACATTGCCGCAAGAGAGTATCTTCTTCAGCAGACCATGCACCTTTTGTCAGCCATTTGGATGGACCTTCCATGGATCAAACAAACTAAAAGCAAAAATTATTTAACCAAAATATTTTTAAGAGTGTTGTGGCCTATCTTATCCTTGGGATCGGACGCACAGAGAAATTGTGAGTGTGTATGTGTGCGCGGGCGCTAGTATATATACACGCGAGGGGCTTAAGAAATGACGTGCATGTTTAATAACCACATTTCATTATTTTTGACAAATTAGATACGTTTGTGAGTGATTAAGAATTTAAGACTAGAAGATATCTTACAAAATTATATGTATTGGCAATTAAAATATAATTATAGGCCAGAAAGTATTTCGTAAAACAAAAATTGACAAAAATTTATAGAGGAAAGTTGGAATTTTTTTTAGATTAAAAAAAAATTAAGAATTTGAGACAAGGTCTCCTCGTTAAAAAAAAAAAGAATTGTTCAGAGAGAAAAATAATTTTATTATATAAAGCTTGAATGATAAAAAATTGTTTCCGCAAATTAACATAATCATGACATGGTAATAATATGATTACAGATTTTGTCAGCTGTAAAAAAATATAGTAAATAATAAATTAAGTAACTAACAAATATATATATATATATATATTAAAATAAAGTAAATAAAGTAAAAATCAGTTTTAAAAATATGTTAAAAGAAAAATTATACAGGATATCACTAATCATAAAAAAATAAAAAATAGTGAGTATTGACATATGTTAAAAAATAATAATGATATATAATAAATCAACTAAAGGTATATATTTTATTTTAAAATATTGAAGTATCTCTTAAAAGGTACATATTTCATGTATCAATTGAAAGAAAATAATTATTGCTTCTATCAATTGAATATTTCATGAGTGAATCTCTGTGTCCATCAAATTACTGATACTGAAGGAGAGTAACGATTCTATTTGCAAGTTGCTAATATTGGGTGAAAGACTAGAATCCATGAATCATTCCATATAAAATCTAGCAGAGTTATACATCTCATCCATAAGATGGAGAATATGATCTAATTAGATCTAGAGGATCCATACTCCGTAAATAGCAACCTTTAAACCTTTTCGAAAAGCAAATATGATTAATCAATCAAACATCATAACTGTTTTGCGAGTAAAGTCTTATTGAAATCCTTTTCTGAAAGAAAAACAAGGCTACAAATTTCTTTGTCATGACATAATTTCTTCCACTACATCTAGTGCATTCTTGTATGATCAGTTGATCACCACTCTGTAGAATCCAAACAATACGAAACTAGGGTTTTAACAAGAATAACTCTCTTATAATCTTAAGGAAAATAATTCAAAATTTTAAATCTCAAAACCCATAAGTTATACCACATCTTGGCATCTCCTTATATAGAGATTATCTCACACAAATTTCCTTTTCTCACAAAAGTGTAGTTTCCTTTTTTCTCTCAAATTTCCTATTCTCAATATGTTTAGATAACTCCTAAACATATTTCATAATCCTAATCTCTCTAAGATTACTTATGCTTCAAGCTTACTCCAACATTCTCCCCCTTAAGCTTGAACTCCATCTTCTCCAAATCTCGAGCTCGCATAATCTCTCTAATTTCTCTGAACTTGATCTCTCCAAGTTCCTTTGTTACTCTCATCTCTTTCAACTTATTTCCTCCAAGTATCTTTGTTAAATTGTCCATCGTTTGCTCATGCTCCTCATTCCCTGTCCCGAATTTCCCAATCTCAGTACAAGCAATGTTGTTAATCCACGTATCCACCATGAACTCTCTCTCATAAGTAGATAATATCACAAAGCTCTGGTTTCTCGAATACCAGATGATTTGATGGTTACAAAGATAAAGTAACCATCCCGTTGTGCTCTCTCCTCCATCGGGATCATATATCGTTATAACTGTTACCACTAGACAGTTTTCTTTCACCTCTTTTGATAAAACCTACAGCTCTTTCAGACATTTTTTGACTTTTGTTTCTTCAAGCTCCTCTTTGTCTTCACAACACCTCATTATTTCTTTTACTTCAGAATACGGTCTTGACTTCTCGTTTAGATTCAGTAGCATCTCTTCGTATGTTTTCACAAATAAGGTGTTGTTCAAGCAGTGGAATCTCTTCGTATTGTGTTCAACACAATTTCTGCAATCCGAACAGGTTAACTCCATTACTTGATTTCCAAATTCTTCTCCTTCCTTAAGGCCCACTTCTCTTCTCTCGAATTCTGTTTCATTCATCTCTTCTTTCTTCTCGAATTCTGATTCATTCATCTCTTCTCTTCTCTCGAGTTTTATTTCATTATTCTCTCTGAACTTTTCAATTTCCCCAAACTTTTCATATCTTGCAATCAGCTCTTTCTTTTTAAACTCATTTAAACCTGCATCAAACATTTCATGGGACTCAGCTCCTGAAGATTCCTTCTTAGTTCCCACTTTTTGATCTTTTAATTTTCTCTTTCTTTGCTTCTTCTTCTCAGGTTTTTTAGTCTCAGATTCTCTCTTTCTCTGGTCTTTTCGAGGTTTCTTCTTTCTCCTCCTCTTCCTTCTTTGAATGGCGTTTTCTTTCTTTCTTTGCTATCTCATGCTTGTCCGTCTCGTTCTCTTTTTTTTCAGCTTGCTCAATTTCCTTTGTTTGCTGCTTATCCTTTCTCGTTTTTCTTTTAGTCTTGGTTAGGAGATCAACATAAACCATAAGAGGATCAACAGTGATCTTAATCTCTCGAGCTGTTTCTTCTTCCACAGATGTCTGCACTTTCACTTGCATATTATTCTCATCCGAAACAGTCACATCGGGTGTTGAAGCCTGTAAGAGATGATCGATATTTTTTTTATGTCTCAGGTGATCATACCTTTCGTTAGTCTTGTTAAACCTTGAGCTCGTATAAAGTTCTTGAAGCTGTTAAATTCCACCAATGAACGTATCTTCTTTCTAATAGTTCTTCCTCTATGAGTTGATCTCAAACAAGAAGTTTTATTCTTGATTGGATCCGTAAGCTTCGGTTCTGTTTCATTTTCTGTTTCTTCTCGTTCTGTCATTACAGTCTCATGCTTTCTCAAAATATGTGCACCTGAAGGACTAATTCTTTTTCTCAAAGTATTCCAAACTCTTTCTTCCAAAGTTTTTCGTGTATTTCTACTAATACACTGTTGAGGAGTCGCCTCACATGATCTCACTGTCTCAGACCTTCCCAAAAATCTTATACTTAAAAGAGTCTCAGTCCTGTTTTCTCTCCTGAAAGCTTTTCCTTGAAGTCGTTGTTGACGAAATTTTACCCTCTTATTATTTCGATCCTCTGGTTCTGTCTCAAATCTCACAACCACATCCCTTCTGTGTTGATTCCTCAACGAATCCCTTTCTTCTTTGATGTTATCACGCTCATCCTTGGGATACATCGTGACGAGTTATGTACTCAGCTTCTTTCGACAACGATCGTTTTTGGTTTCTTCTCTCTCAAGAAATGTTTGCTCGTGACTTCCTTAACTCTAGAGACGTGTTTGAGTTTCTCTCAAACGTGGGTATTTATCAAACGTGTTGCGTAAGGCACCTCCACACGAAATTTTGATGACGTGAACCTTACGAGTCTTCCTTCACGATTTTAACTCGAGCTTCTTCTCCTTCACTCCAACTCTTTTGGCACGAACAGGTTTGTGACGAGAGCTCCTTCTCTTCGTCCTGATCAATTCGCGATTACACAACCTTGTCGTGAACACCGGACTTCGTCGCAAACACCACGTCTCATCGTGTTCTTCTTCGACTTAAGAAAACCGCGAGCCTTTTGTTCCCTTCTTCTCAGAGAAAACACGAGCCTTAGTTTCTTTCTACTCAAAGAAACACGAGCTCCTTCACGTTCTCACCGTCACGAGATCCTTCGTTCTGAGCTTCTTCCAACGTCGCAATCTCGTCAAGATCACAAAGCCTGTATGTGATCTTCCTCGTCTTAGGAAAAACACGTACCACACCTTATGCCTTCCTCGTCGATCTTCTTACGTGAAGCTTCTCTCTGCTATCGTCCCCTTTACTCGAGATGATTTCGAGACTTCTCCTGATCCTCTGTTTCGAAACTTTGCCACAATCGTCTCCTGTCTCAAGATGACCGCAAACCCTTATTCGTTCACGAACCTGCTCCCTTCGAGACCCTACGACCTTGTCTCCTTCTTGCCTTAGGAAAACTGTGTGATGTTGTTGAAGCCCTACGGTGACACGTCTCCTTGCTCTAGCTTGGTCACGACGTCCTTCTTCCGTCTGAAACCCTTCCGTGATTTGTCTCCTTCCTCGAGCTACAGTCACAGGGCTTCTAATTCTCTCCTTAAGAGAACCGTAAGTTTAACACAACCGGTGCTCCTCCTCGTTCCTTCTTCTGCTCAAGAAGACGAAGAGATTCTCACCACAACAACGACTCCTCCGATGTGTGTTCTTCACAGGAACGTTTGAATCCTCCTCGATCAAATCACTTAGAGGCTCTGAAACCACGTGTAGAATCCGAACAATACAAAACTAGGGTTTTAACAAGAATAACTCTCTTATAGTCTTAAAGGAAAATAACTCAAAACCTTAAGTCTCAAAACCCATAAGTTATGCCACATCTTGGCATCTCCTTATATAGAGATTATCTCACACAAATTTCTTTTTCTCACAATGTAGTTTTCTTTTTTCTCTCAAATTTCCTATTCTCAATATGTTTAGATAACTCCTAAACATATTTCCTAATCCTAATCTCTCTAAGATTACTTATGCTTCAAGCTTATTCCAACACACTCTTGCTCCACCAAAATTGAGTAATTGCACTCATGAGGTTCTTAGTTACCAATTTAGGTAATCAGAAACAAGTCACAACATGAGTTGGTAAATGTGTTGCTACGGACTTTAAGTAAAACCTCTTTCCTAGCTTTTGATAAAAGTCTTGATGTCCAATTATTAAATCTTTTGTGGAGTCTTTCTGGTAAAAAAATCCAAGATTTGAGACTTTTCCCCACCTTAACTTTATGAGATACTTAAATAGGACTCGTTCCACGTCCAAGAAATAATCTCATAATATTTAAGGATTCGTAATAAAACATGGCATTCATCTTTATTTGTTTGACCCGTACCTCTGGTAATCCTATAAGGACCCTCCTAGAGCTATTGGCAAAAAGAAAAATAAATTTATGAAAATAAATTTATTTATCAGACTGTAATTTCTCGTCACTCAGACATTGAACTCTCTTTAATACTCTTCCGCAATAGATACTTCTAATTACAAAGAGAAAATGCCTGATGCATCATAAATAAAACGTTAAGAACCTCTTCTTTTGTAACCAAAGCAGTAAGCATGTCATTACATGGACTTCTCTTAATACATTCTCAAAATTGGGTGAGGAAGAAGAGGTAAACGAAATCCTCAAAATAATTATACCTAGGTATTAAGAGAAGTCCATGTAATGACATGTAATTATTTTGACGATTTTGTTTACCTAGATCATCTTCTATGAGTGCCACCAGCGGTTTATGATCTGATCTCATCATACCTAGATACTCAACAAAAAAACACAAAAGAGAATTAATAGAGAATGTCAATATGCATTGGCAAATGAATGGTCAATCCTACATCTAATAAGTTGACCATTCTTTCGACTCCTGCCAGGAAAATGTATTTTACAAAGATGAAAATTCCAAAAAAAAAAAAAACCAAAAAGTTCAATCATGTTATTGAAAAGAAAATTCGATGCAGGTCGTAAACGGGCGTCTTTTTGTCATGATTTCTATTATTTCGTTCAAGTCGCCAATAATAAACCATAGATTTAACCGATTCAAACCAATTCATGTTAGACATTCCCACACTTTACCATTTAACTTGTGAACCAGAACACCAGAAACAAAGGATAAAGAACATCTCTTTTACTAGAAATTTCCTCTTCAATTTGTGTTATTGGGTTACTTGAATAAACGATACAAACATTGTAGAAATTATCACAAAACAACGCAAGCCTTTCACTTGTACGGTTGTACCGCAAGTTTAATCTTGTTTAGTCTCAAAGAGAAACAAAAAAATGAAGCTGGCCTATGTTTAAACTTTAAACTATAGTTCCCACATATAACTAATATTCTTACTACCAAGTCTTTGATAATTTCAATATAATTCGTATATAACAAAAATTAACCGAAATCTATATCATCGTAACCAGTTTTGAAAGAACCTTTTTGATATTGCCAAGCGTTGTCATGTACAAGTACCAGAATATATGTCCCGAGAAGAAGCTAAAGACTTGAAGACAAAACGGGAAGAGAACACAAGCCGATATATTGCGTATATTGATTGGCTTGTGGGGGCACCTGATCGGGACTTGCGCTTATGATTATTGTTCACGACAACTTTTCAGTATAAGACATGATCTCATAAAAGCGGTCAGTAATTTAGTCGATATAGTACAAATAGCAAAGAAACTGATTATGAAAAATGTGAAGACTTATTAGTGGTGACATACTCCTTTCATATCACATAGATCCAAGTCAAAGCCCTGAATAAGAGATTTTAGTATTTTTTCAATTTATCAAAACGATGCCATTTAACAGTTAAACAAGATTTTGAATGGATCATTAACAAAGTCTTTTTTTTCCAAGTTAAGTCAACAGTAAGTTTCTTAGTTTTTCTGAAAGTAAAAGAAAAGTTTGGTTATTTTTTGGCCACCAATAAAAAGTCTGAGTATTTTTTTGGCCATATTGAAAAAGTTTATGTATTTTTGAAAATTTTCTTAATTATCAAAACGACGTCAACGGTGTAGTTTTTTTGGCGTGATTTTTTTTTGGTTTTTTGGCCAAGTCAACCGCAAGTTCGGGTATTTTTGGAAAGTCAAACAAAAGTTTGGGTATTTTTTTTGCCAACAATAAAATCTGGGTATTTTTTTGCCAGATTAGAAAAGTTAATTATATCAAGATTCTAGGATTTTTTTTTTTCTATTAAATCCTGATAGGTTAGTTATAGTAATTATATTATCATTAATTTTTCCAGAATTTTTAATTGATTGAACTGATTATGATAAATATGTTTTCCAAGATTCTTGACTTGGATTTTTCATAGATATTGTTAATCGGTTGGTTGAAGAAGTTTTAAAATATTACTAGTTTATTATTTTGGTAAGAAAAATATGAGGTGATTAGATATTAGATCTAATTGTTCTTGATTTATGAAGGCTTAGTTAGATTTGCTTAAGATAAACAATTTGGTTAGATATGTTTAGTTTTGTGATTGGAATATTTTTCTCCATTTCTATAACATGTTTGAAAATGAAGTTTGAAACCAAACAAATTTGGATGTTTGGGTGTGTCGGTTTGATTCAAGTTATTAGAGTAGATTCACCTGTTTTTTTTATAGTTAGTGGTATAATTCATAAATGATAGACTTTTAAATTATTTTTAGAAATTTATTTTTCAAAATAATATTAAAATGATACTTTTGATGAACAGAAAATTGTTCAAATAGTGTGGTGGCACTCAAATTATTTTTTTAAAGAAAATAATTTAAAATGCGGCAGACATACATTTATTTGACAAGTTCAGCTAACGAGATTTTTTTTTTTAGAATCTTTGTCCCAGAAGATATTTTGAAAATTTATAAACGAAATGAAAGGCAATACCAAAGTCGGGAATCATGAAATAAAGTGAAGCTGCAAACTCGATACTCAAATATAGTGTATGATATAGAATAACATACTTTTTTTTTTTGGTCTAAGATAGAATAACATACTTAGTTAAACCAGCTGTCGTCACTGAACTGAATTATTCAAAAGAACCGTAATGCACTTTAATTCGTAACAGCCGAATCTAATAAACTGTAAACTAAACGAAGTAAATAGAGATGTTGAATATGATTTTAACCTATAATAAGAGGAATAATGGTCGAAAATAGGGGGCATAGAAAATTTATATGCACATGATAACAACGGTCTTTACCTGTTTTTTTAATAAAAAAATTTAGTATGTTATGATTTGTGTATCATGATTTTGTACCTTTACATGTAGCTTTTATATATATTTATATTATGCTTTTAGTCTTTACAGGGAAACATATAAAAAAATTACATAAATGGACTAATTCAGGATTCAGACACGAATTCAAGATAAACAAACCATCAAAGACCTTAAAATCCAAAAAGTACAATTTTTAGAAACATGTTAGATTCTGAGTACTAGAAGTCAAACCAAGGATGGAGCCCTTCCAATACCAAACATTGGGTTAAATCTTGTGAGTTAGCTTTTATATGTAAGTAGAATCAATTCATTTAGAGTTCTGGTAAAAAAGATATTCAAGAGTTAGTAAAGATATGTCATTCCAGCAACAAAAAGAAGCAAACAAAGAAAGAGGCCAAACTTGGTAAAAGAGAGGACAGCATGCACCCGAGCTTTCCCTATCCGAGTTCAGCATGTCATTCATTTGATATGTAATCAGGACAAGGACTCTCTGATCTGCAAAGTCGATTCCATGCCCAACCGTCATACCAAAATCTTGATAAACCAAAACATATCCACCCAAATATTGGATTTCAAATTCTACACTCTGTGCTCTGTAGTAATCAGTAACCAACGATCACCGCAACAATAATCATGTTACTATATACCTGGTAATAAAAATCCTTCTCACTTGAGAGATGCGAAGAAGGAACTGCTTTCAGCCCTACCAATATATAAGGAAGGCGATTCCCAACAACAGTACTAAAGCATGGGTTAGAACCTAATAACTCAATAAATTTTGTGTAAATCCATATATTGATATCCCATTGATATTGTTGGCTTGTGGGGGCACTTGATCGGGACGTGGTTATGCGTATTGTCCATGACTCATTTTCATATAAGACATGATCTCATAAAAGCGGTCAGGTAATCTAGTCACAGAATAGCATAGAGACATCAGTATGCACCTTCCCTTCTGTCTTATGGAGCCACCTTAGGCTTTTCTTTAATTCTGTTTTTTTGTCAATAGTATTTTCCTTCAAACTGATCTAAACATTCTTCCATTTTTCCAATACTATTTTCTGGTCAACCTAATATTATAGCATGGAAAATTAAATGACAGGACTTGAGACAAAAACTTTTGGGTTTAGACATTTGTTTGTTGATATAAAACTTGGTCATTTATTTACAATACTAACGAATGGAACAATCATAATTATGGGGGTTTACTTTATCGCAAACGTTTTTAATCATAGATCAGCTGTTTTCTTTTGAAAAAAAACTATCGTGTTACTTTTTAGTAATATATTACATAGTTTCACATCTTTTATTTATATCACCCGTCCGTTAGAAACACATGTTTACAAATATGCAACCATTCTTTTCTCAAATTTGTCTCTGCATTTGGAAGAGTACCAAATCAGCCTTTCTCTTAATAGCATACTACTAATTAACCCGCACATCATGTACAGGGTAAGATTTGTTGTATTCTTTTGTTTTTAAATTTTAGTCTAAACACTACACTTGTGTGGACAAAGATTTTATAAATCGTATTATATGGTATTTTTGTTATATTTATTGGCTTAAACATTATAATTTAAAATTGGGTTATACTATAAGTTAATTTATACATATGGAAAACATAATTTAATGAGCGTTTTTTAACACAAAAATATATATAATGAAAATTTTATTTCCTAAGTAAAAAAGGAAATATCAGTTAAAAATAACAACATATATTCTTATTTTTGTATTGTGTCATAAAAGATTCGATAATAAAAGATATTACAATAATATGAAGTATAATTTGTAATAGCTATCAAGTTTTTTAACCATATTTACTAGTAAGGTTGATGAGATATTTATATTTTCGTTTTCGAAACATTTTTCTTAACAAAATTAATATTTAAATATATTTTCTGTTTTTTTAATAGTTTAATATTTATTCTTGTTCATTCTTGGTTGGTCTGAAAGAACTGAAAATAATGTTTTACAGATTTAAAATCCAACGATACAAAAACCAAAATTCAAAACCTAAATTAATAAGATTGTAGTTAAGCCCAAATCCATATGTTTTGAAAATCAATAACAAAAGGTAAAAATATAGATAAATCGGAACAAAAAAATTTGATCAAAACTAAAAAAAAAATAGAAAAAGAAAAGATAGACGTAAACAAATCTCCTCAAAGTAATAATATTATCATCCATGTAATGATTTACAGTTTTAGAATGTTGCTGATTATATGTTAATAATTGAAAAATATAAAAACTTCTCATCTCTTAATTCAAACTCAATATTTTGATTGGATTATCTCTTAATTCAAACTTAATATTTTTGGTTGGTTTGTTAGCAACCTCAATACCCTATTTTCTCCAACATTGAAAAATTGCTCAAAACATAATACAAATGTATATCAGGAAAATGGTTGGAAGAGCTTCAGCCAAATTTCATAACTTTTAGAAAAACTTGTAAGTTGTTGTTAGATATTTATTTTTGCCTAGACTAATCTTACTATTATTATTTGAGATTTTTTTAATCAAAAAAATCATGTAACTACAACTTATGCCTTTTTCTTATTTGAGAAAATCGGTTTGGCAACAAGAATAGTAGATCGAAAAATGATTATTTCGCTGAAATAACTCACTAACTCGCATATTCCAAACATAATGTTCCTACAATATAGACACTAAATATACTCAAATCATATAAAATATATATTTCTTTCAAGTTTGATCTCATTTTCTTTATGAGAATCCTTTTCAATAAGTTATAAAATTAAAACAAAATATTTTTATACACATTCTATTTTTATGAAAACAAATTGCCAAAAATAAAAAAAATTTGCAACAAAATTTTTTTTTAAAAAAAACATTTTGGTGAGAAACCGGATTTTAGTAATTCTTCACTTGATTTTTCTAATTTTTGTTCTGTTATGCGAAAGTAGAGAAGTGAACAAGTCAAAGTATATGTTAAGATCATTTTTTTTATTTTGGATCCTAGACTTCATGTTAAGTCAATGATATATGCTATGAAAAAAAAATTAGAAGTCTCCTATTATGAGCCAGGTTACTATTGCATTTGACTAACAAGATAAGAGATGAGTATTGCATTTGACAAGCTTTTTTAATTTAGATAAATGTAATATTGTATTTATTTAAAATAAAATAGTAGAATATATAATATATTAGAAGCTACAAAACATAAATTTTTATTATATAATCATACTATAAAAACAGTTAGTACAAATTATATAATACCATCATCTGTACCAAAGTAAAACTATGAGCACATCTTAATTTTCAACTTTTAGAAAGTAAAAACATAAGAAGAAAAAAAACTGAAAAATGACCTCCCACTTTTAGAATACATTAAAATTTAATGAACAATATAATACATCTACTTCAAAATTATTTTCTGGTATAATATATCTACTTCAAAAACAGGTATAATACATCTTCTGATATGCATATATGTGCAAAAATATTGAAGAGAGAGGACCAACACAGTTTTCCGGTCACTAACATTTTAAAAAAAAAGGAAGATATCAAATACTTTTTTATTTTAATTAATTTATAATTTTAAAAAGAACATAAATTTATAAGGTATTAAAATATTATATAAACAATTTAAAATATTTTTCAAATTTATTAACTTTATAAAATAATTTATTTGATATGACGCAAATTTATTTAACAGAATAGTATATTTTAATTTAGATAAATGTAATATTGTATTTATTTAAAAGAAAATAGTATAATATATAATATATTAGAAGCTACAAAACATAAAATTTTATTATATAATCATACTATAAAAACAGTTAGTACAAATTATATAATACCATCATCTGTACCAAAGTAAAACTATGAACACATCTTAATTTTCAACTTTTAGAAAGTAAAAACATAAGAAGAAAAAAAACTGAAAAATGACTTCCCCCTTTTAGAATACATTAAAATTTAATGAACAATATAATACATCTACTTCAAAATTAACATTGTTTTCATTCAAAATTAACATAGTTTTCATCAATGCGATAAAAAATATAATTGAAATATTACAATAATTTGCTGCATATAGATAATTTGGAAAATAGGTATAACGAAGTAATTTGCAGGTGACTCTATTAAAATTTACCAAAACAATTATTTGATATAAAGCATATTAAATTAAAAGATTAGTCTTCTTTAATTTTCTTAAATATATATATGTGTTCATTTAAACTAAATAACTTTTATATAACATAAAATATTGTATAAAATAAAATAATACTATATGTAATATAAAAAACTATAAATATATCTATATATATATATATATTAAAATCTATAGTCATGTTATATAGTAATACTACAAATACAAAATTATTATAAATTATAGAACATCAACATCTACACCTAAAAATATGGGGAAATTGCTGATTTTAGACCTTTTTTTGATCTTGGATGCAAATGT
>OVBB01000394.1:0-25130 GCA_900406415.1 Isatis lusitanica
TCAATAAGTTTCGATTTGAGCTTGGTGAAAACAATGCATCATGGATTTCTAAATGCGTGCCTTTAGGCATTAAATTGTTGGCCTGGCCGAAACCTTCTATAAAGCCAGCCGGTCCTGCTATAGTACTTATGTTTGCCTTTTTGAGTGTAAGATTTATGTCTTAAAAGCCTTAATATTATTCATTAAACACCAAAGAAATGAAAACCAAAGACATAAAATCAAAACACAAATAAAAGCAACATGAAATGGAAAAACTTAAATTTCGCACTTAGTCAACTTTGGAACTGCCTTCACAGTCTGAGGTTTCTTCCTCATCATTTGTCCCGAGAGTTTCCATCTCTCTCCATTTCTTTAGCACTTCATCAGTTTTTCTGAGAAGTTCTTTCGTTGCCAATCCTCTTCTGAGGTATCGGTAAAGATCATGATATTTGGTGAAACTTTCGGCCTTGGGCCTTAAAATTATATCTCGTGGAATGAGTGTGGCGATGGTCTTTTCCAAAAGATCTTCATATGTCACCACTTCGCCACATAGTCTGAAGCCATAAACGATTTTCATAAGGGCAAAGTGATACTCATCCGCGTTTTCACAATCTGTAAAATCGAGAGTCTCCCATCCTTCCAGGAAGTCTTTCCATAATATCATTGAGAACCTTTCACCCAACTTGGTCCAAAGAACAAATGGGTCCTTAATATCTTGATACTCATCTCTCAGGTTTTCATGGAGATGGAAGCGCATAATTGTTATTGCTCTTTTTCTTTGGCTTTCTATTTCATGATTGCCATCTATGATGCATCTTCCGAGTCCCCTAGTTTGTATAGCATTCCTTGTGCTCATTACCCATTCTAGGAAATTGCCTCCATAGAGGTTTAGGACCGGGTAAACTGAGTTGTCTTTAGACATCTGAAAATATCCAACAATTTTCAGTTAGGATTTTAAAGATGAGCCGGACCTTAGGAATATGGCCGGTCTTGTTTATCTGTATATGCATCAAATTTCACTTAGGACTTTTTAATAAAACCCGAACCTTAGGAATATGGCCGGTATTGTTTATCCAATTTGAAGCTTTACAATCAATCAAACAATTTATGCAATCAAATAAATATTTAAGATGACCGATTTTTAATTAATGTTTATGCAATCATAATTTTCTATTTTTAATTAAATCCTTACTTAAAAGTTAATCCTTAACCATTAGAAAAAGAAAAAACAAATAAAAGGATAATTAATTAAAGGGAAAAGGATATTATCTAAAACTTTTCTTTTTACAAAAATGAAGGGATTAAATTTTCCTATTTGGATTAGGATTAGGGTTTTATGGTTTAGGCACAAACAATTTTGGCCTCCTTTTCTCTATGGTTCACGATTTTTATGAGTTTATGCAGCAACCAATCTATCAATCCTAACTCATGAATCAAGCAACCGAAAAACAAGAGATGATATTCAAACAAGCAATTGATTTTTATGGATGATTCAAATTCGGATTTAGCAATATGTATATGGTCCGATTTTAAACAACTTATCAACAAGTTTTATGGTTCAATTTTTAATGCAAACAATCAATACATGAACAACATAGCAAACGATTTCAGCTTATCAAGCAAGCAAGCATAGAATTCGATTTTTAGGGTTTGATATATCTCATGTCAAATTCGATTTGGTTTAACCAATGTTGGGGTCAAAATTTTCTCCTTGGAAATTGATAAAACGAGAACTCAAAGATCGAGATCAAACAAAGAAGGGCGGCTGAACATGTCTTGGACTTATCCCTAGCATCATGTTCCAGCAGCCCACGATCATTGGCAAGCAGCCCACGATCATGTTCCAGCCACCCAAGCAGTCCCTTTTAACCTGCATCATATTATCGACGACTTATCCCTTTCAACTATCAAAGTTTCATTAAATGATAATTTGTATTCCAATATTTATTCTCTACAGGTTCTTCGACTAACAATATACCTATGTTCTCTCTTGCTTCGACGATTTCAGGTAAACTCATTTAAACCAAAATCATCTCATTTTTCATGCGACCCTTCTAGATTTATAAAACATCAAACTTCCTATTTCTTCTCGAGGTGGCTCCACTTAAAAATAATAAACTTGTCAAAGCTCAACCTTGGTTTCTTTTTCTTTTAACTGCTTCTGACGAGTATCCAACATTCTCTCATGCTTCATCATAACTTCAGGTAATTTCTTATATGCGTTTAAAGTACATATCACCAAGCCTAAATTTGAAGTGACTTCAAAACTTCTGCCATTTTCCTCTGAAGTAAGTACAAACCAAGAATCACATTTGCCTCATGCCTTGGAGCTGCAATATCTCTCTTTCAACTTTGAGTGATTCTATGAAACTCTACTTGGTTTCTTCTTATTTTATGCAGCTACTACATTTGAACCTAATATCTCACCATAGCTTCAAAAAGTGTCACAAGGTAACCTTCTCATTTACCATCCTTCTCTCCAGTTTGGTTATCTTAGATATATTTCTTATTCATTTCATGTCCACTTAATTTAAAACCAAGTTCCCTTGAATCAAGTGCAATAATCACTTCGAATCATACATGTTTCAAGCTTTGAAAAAAATCCCTGTATAAAAAAAAAAACCTTTCTGTTTAAAATACTACTGTGTTAGAGTCCTCTTTGTACCGTTGTTATTCTTAACAGAACACATAATACAGCTACCAAACCTGCTAGATAATTTCGACATACACCTTGATCTAAGCTTCCTGCTTAAATAGAGTCTTACTAGCATACTTAGACCTTGTTGTAGTGTTAAATGTTTCTTTCTTTGAACTTGTAACATGTCTTCCTGCTATGGTCTCTGGAACCCTTGATATCATTCCTAGCTAAAACCTCATTATCCGCATACATTTTCCCTGTAAGAACAATATGCCACACTTGGTATTACCATCACCACATTTCTCATATCCAATTGGACCACATGTCACATTTCTCAAAATCAGCATCAATTGGGCTACTTTTTAGATATTAACCGAAACCCAAATTTAAGATTTTCTTCTTCCTTTCCTCTCCATGTTGAGTCGTCACCTAACTGCATCTACAAAATTTTCAAATGAACCATCCCCACCTTAAAATGTAACCGACAGCAATCTTCCACATTCCAAAGCACTAACATCACCCCTTCTTCTTGAATTCTCATCACTCCCCCACTCATGCTTTATTACATTCGTTACTACTACGATACTTATAAAGCTTGGCATTCCCAAACAGATTATCCTCACAAATCTCCTCACTTTACATCCATTTTAACCACTACACCTCCCACAATCTCAATCGTCCTTCTTTCAAAATGGCCGGTCTCGACATTGTTGCTGTTCCCACTGAATCATCTCATGTTACCTTAGAAAACCTCCATGTCGGGCGCTACTCACAACACTTCATATGTCGACTTCTTAGATTTTGGGACTCCATAAAAAAACAAGAAAGATAATGAGTTAGTGGGAATCACCATTCTTTTTCTTGATGAGAAGGTAAGCGTTCCATTTGTAAAACAAACATCCATCCAAAATTTCCACAACATAAAATACCTCCAATCTAAACACTTCATATCATTTCAGAACTATGTCATTCATGCTTGTTTGCCATCTACTCTCACCAATCAATTTCGACTATGGCTATATGAAGGACTCATATTCAGAATCCAATCATTTGAAGTTTGTCGATGTACGAAGTGGAACAGCTCTCCGATGCAACAAATGCGACTATTTTTCAACCACTGGCATTGTGAGGTAACTGACTATCAAAACTTAATAGAAAAATAAGTAGAGTATTAAAATAAAATAAAATAAAGGTAAAAACATCCACTGTCTTCTTTTAACTCACTATCTAAACTCTCACATTTAAACTGATTTTAAATGAAGTAATGAACGTCTCTAAAGTCGCAAGCATCTCTGAAAGTTTAAAATATAAAACACTATTTAAATATGCGATCTTCATGTACAAGGTTGAGCTAGCAGTAAAGAACAACGAGGGAAGCGTCACTTTCTTTGTCTTCGATTGCGAGATGACTAAGCAAACATCCAAAACTGTTGTAACTTTAACCCTCGAAGTATCCCCCAACTCCACACATCTACGTAGAGTTTACATATTTTGTGGTATGTAATCAGGGGGAAGTTTTTTAAAAAGAACACAACTCAAATTTAAATCAGACCAATGAAGACGATGATACTGAGCTCCCACCATGTGTTCGAGGTTTTTCTGGGAAAACTTTTATGTTCAAAATATGAGTAAGCTTGTTCAACTTTACATCCAGACACATGACGTTAATGGTTACTATGATGAGGTTCATGTTGAGGTATATTTAATATAACAAAAGCCACTGGTTGCAATCTAAAATACGATTTCTTAAAATTTTCAATCCAAAATTGACCGCTATGTAGGGCAATAAACCTTTGATCACTGGTTGCTGCTTATATGTAATGAATTTTTTTAATAGTTTTTTTTTGATAATCTCTTATTTCAGAACATCATTTTGTTGATAAACATAAAAACTACTTTGAGTCGCAAACAAAATATATTTAATGATATTAAAAGAAAAAACCAAGATGACATTGAAGGAAACCATAAAAAGCCCCATATTAGTCCCACTAACCTGAACAGAATAGATCCGCAATAAAGCTCCATCTCCATGATAGATATTTAAACGGTGAATAAAAATGGAACTGATATGAAGGATAATGAAGAGATGCAGCATAAGGTTGAAGGTAAAGTAAGAGAAAAGAGAGAAGGGAAAAAAATTCAACGCTCATCTTTTGTGAAGGAGAAAAAGATGAATACATTATCTATTTTCGAGGAAAACCATGAGTAATGTTAAGTATAGACAAGATATGACTTTTATTTCAGATTGGTTCGCCAACTATCATTACAAATAACAATCACATATGAAAACCATTATAATCTAAAACAAATATATACAAAACTACAAAAACCAACCACAAGTGAGCGTCGAATAACCTATACGAAAATATATTTTAGTACAGAAGCCGTCTTTCATATTCTTCAAACTGGACAATCCACATATATTTCAATGTTCGAACCAAAGAAAAAACACATTATTCTCTATAAACATCTGAACAAATGTTACAATTTGGAGTCCAAAAAAACAAAATACCCAAACATTATATGTTTTTAATACAGATGCCTCTATATCAAATGCACGAGAGATAAAGATGAAAGAGACAAAATATGAGATTGATCCAGAAATAAATGTTGTCTTCAAAGCTGATAAAAACCAGTTTGGAAGATGCGAGATAGATTCTTATTGCGACAAAAAATGTATTCCATCGTGCCAATTCAAAACATGTCCAATCAGACACACATGTGAATGCACTTTGTGTGCATAGATGCAAGTGCACTTAATGTAAAGATTAAACAGATCGTGTACGCTATATTGATCTAAAATAAACGTATAAGGTTTTCTTTTCAATTTTTTTCTTGAAATTTTGACTGAATTTAGCCTAATCTGAATAGATATGACTTTCACCATCTATAGAACCTAAACAAAATTAAATACAGATTTTCTTGAGTTACAATTCTAATCGAATCACACAGCAGGACGCTTAGCATCACGTACAAGGTCATCGAGTTTCCACTTTCCTACGAAAAAGGCTAAAAATATGAAAATACTTTCTTTGTTTTTTTTTTATGGTCATATGATCCGATATATGGGATGAATATTTTACTTTTTGGTTGATTTTCCTACCATAAATATTACATTTATCTATAGATTCGGAAGTTACATACTGATAAGTGTTGGTGAATAAATATTTATCTGTTAATTTAAACCCAACAAAAAATAATACAAGATTTAGAGTTATAAAATTAAATAAAATAAAATACATGAGAAAAATGTTTTGACACACATATTCAATACAACTCTTTACTATATTTTTTATTAGTATCTTAATTTTTGTAAAAAAAGCTACAGACATCAATACTGAAAGTATATAATTTTCTCTCGTTCTCCTACTTTCCTTCGCTTACCACTCCACTTACTTAAATTTTTGTATATTTACTATAAAATCATTTTTTCTCATGACTTCAGATAATTCCGCTTTTTAACCAACTTAATTTATAATTTTTTTATAGTTGTATGAAAATGTTTATCTTTTTGGTTCATCTGGATTTAGTTCACTAGTTCCACTTATTGACTCTCTGACTCAAATGATATATAACTATAAATAACAACCAAAGAATGTCAGCAAGGACCCCATAAACTATAGACTCTTGTTGAAGAAACCTAAAAAGTAATAAACTATTCAATCTATATTTTCTAAACATAAACATAAAATCAATGGAAACTCTTTCTGAATAATTGTTATTTCATATTACTGAGAAAATCTACCCAATATAGTAAAAACAGGAAATATGCATATGTTTATGATATTATGCATTAATGAGTACAAGTGCAGAAGCCATTAAAACACATATAAGAGCCCGATACACATGAAGCTTTCATACGAGGATCACAATCACTCGTCAATGTGCACGTCTGTTCATAACTCGTTGTTCTTAAGTTATCAGTTTTCACTTGATGCGTCAATGAATTTCTACACCAGCATCCTCCCTTGACGCATAGACTTATCCCGCTCGAGCATTGACGGAATACACAATCTTCATTTGTTTTGCATGGATAAAGATAAATTATCGTAGCTTCCGCCGTATGAATACTCACCATCATTGCACCTAATTAATCAATACCAAAAAGAACGAAAACTTCAAATCCGGAAAATACGACTTAATAAAAGACTTGTTAGGGAGATTAGACAGACTTACAAGCGCTAACGAGAGCAAGAAGAAAGAAGAATGTGATCTTTGATGCCATTCTTAATTATAGCTATTGCCAATAAACCTCTGCTACTTTAACAAAATAAAAAGAAGCCTATGGTATTTATAGTCTCTTTAAAATTTCAGATATTAATCTCAATCTTTTTTTATTAATTGACTCAAAATTTTAATGAATTCTAGCATTAAATAGAAAATGCCTTTTTTGAGAAAGTATATAAGTACTATAAATTTTTGTTGATTTAGTCAAATTTTGGATGATACTAGTTAAATTTATATCATATATATTATGAGAAATATATGAAAATTTAGTCAAATATATATATAAATGTATATATATATACATATATGGTATATATATTATGAGAAATATATGAAAATTTAGTCAAATATATATATGTATATATATACATATTTTGTATAAATTTAATGGTATATATATTATGAGAAATTTTTGAAAGGCTTGTCAAATATATTTTCCTGTAGTGTTATCCAAAATTTGACTAAACCAACAAAAATTATGATGACATGTATATTTGAGTAAAATTTTTTTCTTTTATGATGACATATTGACATGTATACCACATCATTTTAGTATTTTATTTAATAATTATATATTAGTTTTTATAAGGAAAATATGATATATTATTTTTCATATTCTATACCTTAAACTAAAAAGAATTTCAACATGCTTTCATTAAAGAACAATAAATTTATTGAAATCAACATATTTTAAAAAAAAACTTTTTTAGTGACTTTGGTTATACTTTTAATTTTTCATTTTATTATAAGATTAATTATTTCTATGGAAAAATAATGTCAGAACCTAAAATTTATAATATGTACATATATAATAAAATATCAATACCTTATAATATCTTTGTATAAAACTATATAGACAATAAACAGTGCAAAAGCTATGGTCCATGATTCCTTAGTTTTAATCAAATTTGTATTACTCATAATAAATATTTAAAACTTCAAAATATCTACTTGGATTTTATGTTTTCAGTTAAGAATGAAGGAGGAACACAATGAAAATGTTTGTGTTGTTTATCAAATTTGTATTACTCATATGTTTGATATGGTTTTGTTGTTTACATCTGCAAATGTGATTCCTTCTTTGAAGCATTTGCTTTGCTTGCATTAAAAAAAAAAACAGTTCGGTTTTTCCTTTTTCTAAAAAATTGGAATTTTTATGATTATAGAATATTCTTATATATATTTTTTTCAAGGGCTTATATATTGTTTAAGTCAGCGCTGGGCCAAATGTTTATAAAAAAACAAACTAAAAAGATGAGTGCAACGGTTTGTGCAAGTATAAAGATTATCAAAACACATGTAAGAATCCGAGGGACTTGTAAATCTCACACGAGGATCACAATCTTTCGTCAACTTGACGGCTGGGCATTATTCTTCTCCCTTTTAAATCGTAAAATTTTGCGTGATGAGTTGATAGAATGCTACACTGGCATTGTCTGTTAAAATATAGAGGTGTCCCGCTCGAGCAGTGAAGATATTCACAATCTTTCGTTGTTTTGCAGGGAAGAAAAATCTGAGCTCCCGCTTTCTGAATACTCACCGTAATTACTCCTAACAAAGCACATTAGTCAAAAAAAAAACATAATTTATATTTTAGATCCAGTAAACAAGCTTAAGTAAAAGTTTGGGTAGATAGAGTGAGGGACTTACCAATAAGCAAGAAGAATGTGATCTTTGATGCCATTTCTTAGTTATGTAACGTTTAAATGTTTAAGTGTATAATGAATCAACCTTTTTCAACGAAGATAGTGGTGTTAGATCCACGCTTCCATGAGCGAAAACCGCTGGTTTCTGTTGGGAAAGGCTTCCGCCCTAAATCCTGTTCTTGCTACTTCTGGTGGCAGTTCCTCTTGCCGTCCTCCACTTCCGCCTGAACTTCTAGACTCTCTCTCCCCCTTAGCCATCTCAAATTTTCCTCCCCTCTCCCCTACTGCAACTGGCACTATTCCTCCGTCTCCTTCAAGTGCTTCTACGAAGCTGGTAGCTGACGGTAGTCTCGCAACAAAACTAAAAGATCCAGTCTCTTCTCTGGATGTCGTAATGGTCGAGTGTCCCAAAACTAATGCTACTTCCATAAAAGAAAAAACAACATCTGGATTTGGTTTTACTATTCCCTTAGAGTTTACTGTAGTCCCGCCGAAAAAATCATCTCCCCTGAAAACAAACTCAGCTTCCTCATCCTTCTCTACTCCCTCTGAAACCCCCGTTAAGAATCCCAAGCCCCCTTTTTCCCCGTTACCTAGTATTCCTCTAAGCTCAGCCTAAGCCTACTTCGTACGTACTAAACAGCCAAAAATCGTGCATCAGCCCTTTGCCAAATCTGCTCATCTTACTCCTGCTCATAGTAACATGGAAAGCCTAGATGATAGAAATAGGAAAAGAGAAAGCAAAACCCTCACCAAACAATTAGCTTCGGTTGTAATGGAATGTGGCTTACCTCAAATCCTCATCCCTGATGAAGTCTTTGATAGAGGAGCTGAATACCATATGGACTTCCTCATTTGTTACTTATGTGGTCGCGCCCTCCCTTTAAGCACAACCAGAATGTGCTTAACCACCTTTGGGGTAAAGGCAAAAAGTTAGAAATCCACCTGAATTCAGGCTCAAGACCAATGCTAGTCAGAGTTCCAAATGACTACTTCAGAAGCAAAATAATAGAGAAACGTATGTGGTATATTGGTGACTCTATGTTCCATGTCGCATTGTGGGCAACCAATCATTCATCAGATACTCCCTGCTTAGGCTCCATATCCAT
The DNA here is from genome assembly GCA_900406415.1 of Isatis lusitanica. Lineage (NCBI taxonomy): Eukaryota > Viridiplantae > Streptophyta > Magnoliopsida > Brassicales > Brassicaceae > Isatis > Isatis lusitanica. The sequence goes on from OVBB01000394.1 coordinate 9,600, forward strand.
CTGAGCTCACTTCATAGGTGTGCCACTAGACCTGAGAACAACTGAGGGTCTCAGTTGGGTTGCTAGTCCGTTTGGCAATCCGAAAGAGGCGGATTACTTCACCATTAACCTTGTCGACATCAATTTTGCTCATGTTAAAGTTGTAGTGGATCTCATGAACTCGCTCCCCTCAAAGTCGAGCCTAAAGAGAAAGATTGGCCAAGTATTTACTGTCAACGTTGAATATCCGTGGCTGCATCATACTTGTTCTTTGTGTAAGGAATTGGGGCATGTAGTTAGGAATCGCCTTCTCGCTCCACCACCAGCTTCGGACTCCACAAAAACCCTACGAAAAACTGCAGAATCAACTTCACCCTCAACCTTAGTGGTTCCTCTTAAAGTACCTGATCCTATTATCACCCCACTTCTACCCCCCTCCCGATTTCCACTAATGCCCCTGTGTTGAACCCAAAAGACTCTATTAGTAAGCTTATTGGGGATCATCTTGTTTCTTCAACCTCTGCCATCCCCCCACTCATGCCACCTCAAATCTCCAAATTGTCCTTTCACCTAGGTCCCCACCTCACTCAAAAGTCACATACATTATTGGGCTCCCGACTTTTCATAAAACCTTGGCCAAGCCTCTCTCAAACAAGCGAAAATATACATTTCCTTCCCATCAACCGCCTGACCCCCATATGCCACCAATTTGATATCCGAAATCAAACAGTTAAAACCCTAACCTTCCCCCTCCTCCCTCCCTTAATCCCCATTCCTTTTTGGCTACTAAACCATTACCTCAACCATTCCCTAACCGTATTGACTCCTTACCCCAATTCTCTTTTTGTCCACTTCCGTTCAAAGCTTCTATACTCCCAATTGGGGAGCCCCCTACTGATACCTAATGAGTGTTAAACTCTTTTTTGGGAATATCCTCGGTATGAATGATGTGAACAAGCATCAGCCGTTGAAACATTGGCTTTTTAGCAACCAACCAACTTTTGGAGCAATTTTGGAATCCCAAGTAAAGGAGATTAATCGGAACCGGGTTATGGCAAGTATTTGCCAAGGATGGAACTTTACCTCAAACCACGCCTCAGATGACAATGGCCTCTTCATTCTGATTGGGAGAAATTCTGCTGCAGTCAATATACTCCACCAATCGAAACGGATAGGGCAATCTGATAAATTTATCTACACTACTATTTACGCTTCTAACTGCCATGATGAGTGTGTTGACCTTTGGGATGAGTTGATTCAACTCCACCAATCCTTGTCTCTTCATCAGTTATTGTGGGTTGTTGGGGGTGACTTCAACCAGATTCTTCACCCGCAAGAACACTCCTCCTCATCTGTCAATTCAATGGACCAGCAAATGTCTTTGTCTCGTGACAGTCTCCATCAATTTGGCTTGTTTGAGCTCAGGTTTCAAGGTCCTTTATTCACATGGACGAACAAGCAGATCCTTTCACCCATAGCTGAGAAACTCGATAGATTGTTGGTCAATAGCAGTTCGATCTCATCATTTCCGCAGAGTATTTCTACCTTCTCAGCCACTCTTATATGAGACAATCCCCCATGCCTAATTGACCTTGCCTTCTAATTATCCCGTTTTGGCACTACCCCCTTCAAGTTTTTAAACTACCTAACCAAACATCCTGACTTCCTCTTTGTAGTTCTTGAGAATTGGATTCAGGCAGGAAGCTTTGCTTATAGCCTTACTGATTTCCTCTGGAAGCAAAAAAGTCTTAAAAAAGCGCTAAAAACACTAAACAGAGAGAATTTTTCAAAAATCCAGGACAGAGAGAGTTTGTTGCAATCTGTGCAGGTACATGTCCTCCATAAACGGTCATCAGCCTTGTTCGAGCAGGAGAAAACTTAAATGAAAAATGGTGTTTCCTTAGACAGATAGAAGAGAGCTACTTCAAGCAAAAATCTCAGATCAATTGGCTAAAAGAAGACAATCTAAATACTTCCTATTTTCATAGGATATTGCAAGTCCGTACCTCCTACAATGCCATTCGATCCTTTTTGCTGAATTCAGGAGTCCTTCTCACCGATGCAAAGGAGATGAGTGATCATGTTATTAGCTACTTTGAATCAATTCTCGCACCAGCATACTTAGCCCTCTCGGCCTCCTCCCCGACATGGTTTCAAAGTATTACTTCTTACTGTTGCCCTGATGTTACTAGACACTCTATGTCCTTGCTGCCCTCTCCTTCGGAAATCACATCGGTTCTACTCAAGCTCAATCCCAAAAAAGCTCCAGGCCCTGATGGAATGACTCTGAGGTTTTACAAAGCAGCTTGGGGTATTATTGGGCTTGAAACAGTCACCTCCATTCACCATTTCTTCATCTATGGGTTTTCTCCCTTCTACTGCGAACGTTACAATTCTCGCCCTGGTTCCAAAGAAAATGGATGCATCCAAGATCAGTGACTACCGTCCCATCTCCTGCTGCAACACTTTACAAATGTATTTTTTTTTTAAATCCTAGTCTTTAGACTGCAGCAGTTGCTGCCTGATCTAATTAAACCTAATCAAACCGGTTTTTTCAAAGGGCGATTACTTATGGAAAACACAGTGCTGGCTTCTGAAATAATCAACAGCTACGACAAGAATAAAGGTCATAAGCATATAGCTATAATGGTCGACACGACTAAAGCCTTTGATACAGTCCGATGGGATTTTGTTCTACATTTCTTAAGAGAATTGAGATTTCCGCAAACATACTTATGGTGAGTGGAAGTGTGTATGTGCACCCCAAACTATACAGTTGGTTACAACGGATCAGTACATGGTCATTTATGGGGGTAAAAGAGGTTTGAGGCAAGGAGACCCCTTGACACCCTACCTCTTCGTTATGGTAATGAACTGCTTATCCTGCTTCTAAACAAATCGGCGGAAGAAGGAGAAATTGTTTATCATCATAAGTGCAAGTCCTCAAAGTTAACTCATCTATGTTTCGCGGATGATTAATTCATATCCATTGATGGATCAATCAACTCAGTTCAGCATTCTGTCTACACTTCACTACTTTGAATTACTATCTAGTCTTGCTCTCAGCATTAAAAAAACCAGCTTCTACTCATCAGGACTATCGGAACATGAGATTGGCCTAATATCCTTCTCTACAGGTCTATCACATGGTAACCTACCCATACGGTACCTAGGGGTCCCCCTTAGCCCAAAAAAGCTAACCATGGAAAACTGTGAACCTCTAATTCATCAAGTTAAGGGGAAAGTTAATACATGGGCTGCTTGTCACTCTACTTCGCTAGGCGACTCCTTTTGATTAACACTGTCCTTGCAAGAATCTCTAACTTCTGGTGCGCAACTTTCATCATTCAAAAAGGAATGCATCTTCTCTATAAACTCCATTTGTGGTGCCTACTTATGGAAAGGGACAATCGAAGGAAATCACTACTCAAGAGTTGCATGGGAACAAGTCACTTACCCGAAAGATGAAGCAGGATTGGGAATAAGGAACCTTGTATTCTGGAACCAGGCCTGCATTCTTAAACTTGTTTGGCTTCTCTTTTTCGAAGCCGGATCGTTCTGGGTAGCGTAGTATAAGAACGAGGTCCTTAAAGGACAACTGAGCAACTATTGGACCTTTAAACCTAAACAGAAGCATTCCTGGATGGCAAATAAAATAATCAGGTTAAGGGATAAAGCATTTGGATGAATCAAATTATCAATTGGAAATTGGCAATCATGTCGCTTTTGGTCAGAGAATTGGTCTCTATATGGTAAATTGGAAGAGTACTTGGGTGCCTCAGAATATTCGCGGATGGGCATACCAAAGACGGCAACTCTGGCTGACCTCTTCGTTAGAGGTTCATGGCGCCTACCTCCGGCGAGGTCGAACAGACAGGTCAGGTTGCAAACATTTATCTCCACGCTTTCACTATCCTCAGAAGCAGACAGTTACTCATGGGAACAGGATTGCACAGTGGCAACCACATACTCTACTTGGGCAATCTCCAACATACCAACTCCTCATAAATCAAAAGTTCCTTGGTTCATTATCATTTGGAATAAGAGGGGAATTCGGAAGCATAACTTTTTTACCCGGATTTTCTTGTTAAATCGGTGTCCGAATCGTGATCGAATTTTCTCTTGGGGGTGTAGCTACTGACGGTTCTTGTCTTCTCTGTAACAGTGTTGCAGAAACTCGTGATCACCTTCTATTTGATTGCAGTTACACTGGCGTTGTCTGGAGACACATCAGCTCGCGGTGCCTCCTTCAACCAATTATAGGATGGCAGGCAAACTTAGAATATCTTCTTCTGCTTTCGGATTCAGGAGCTAAACAGAACTTAGCAATGCTGGCATGGCAGGCAAAGATATACACTCTTTGGGTGGAAAGAATCCACCAGCGAACTTTCAAACCTCCTGAATCTCTACTCCGACAAATTGATAGCACGATCCGGAACAAGATAACTAGCTTCCGTTCATCCAACCCGAGACTGGCCTCCACCATTATTCAACTCTGGTTCAACTCATATGTCACTCCTCCGTGATCGATCACTCCATTCTCACCTTGGTGTCTCCATCGACTTTTCACTTCCCCGGTTCAATACTAATCTTTTTCTTGGGCCACTTAATTTCTTTCTTGTTGTATTTGGGCTTACATTACTCATTAAACACTAAAGTTCAGAGCTGAACTTGTTAAACCTTTGTTTTTCCGCTTTTCAGTATTTTAATAGAAAACTTGCTTTAAAAAAACTGTTTAAGTGTATTATTAAAGGTGCCATAATCTACAGATATTTTCTATCTCTTTATAGTCTCTTCGAATTTGGGAATTTAATTGCAATCTTTTTTATTCAGCGACTTATTGGAATTAATTAGTAAATTTCGTATTTTACAGATTGTATTCAAAATTTGGATGATTCTTTTGCTTTTTTGCTGATTGATTTAATACCATATATGGTTTTATAATATTTATCATCCTCGATGTCATATGATAATAATTAGGACTTTTTAGCAAATAGGGTACCTTTTAAGTTTGAAATTGGCTTTTGGGTAGTCTCACATAGGATATTTGGAAATAGGTAGTTTCTGCATGTGTAAGGTGAACCAAACCCTCTTCCATATAATGAAATTGCAAATTTGCCTTTAAGATTTATTTAAATCAAAAACTAAAAGAAACAGAAAAGGCGAAGGTGAATTTTTTTTACCTATTTCTTGGATAAAAGCGTTTTTTTTTTTCAGCTACTTATCGAACATAATTAAAAGAAGATTATTACAGAAACCCAACAGTCGTCGTAATTGTAAATTAATGTGTATCTCCCCAACTGTCACTTACACTATCACACACTTTCTTCTGAGCTCCGCCGGCCGACGACAAACTAAGAACACGGCGATGCTGCAATTTTTGTAATCTCCAAGTTTCGGAAACTCAGATCAAAGATGGATCCTCGCAAGCGAGCGATGCTTCCAGCTAGGGTACCGGTGGAGAAGAGACTCCTACGGAGCACGTCGCATGCAGCCGGAAAGGGAAACGAATACACCCACTCTCCACCCAGGAGCGTTGTGATGGGTTAGTCGATCCTTGATTTAGAGATCTTTCCAATTCTGTCATAGTGTTTCGATTGCGAGTATGAAACCCTCTCTGTAGATGTCTCTAAGTTATAAAATTTGAACCACAATTCGTGTTTGTTCCTACACATGTTGTTGCCAACAAATGTATTAGACTGAGGTTAGTGTCACCAAGTTCTAAAATTGCCTAAATTAAACGTTGTCAATTGTCGAATTTCGGTACATGTCTTTTCCAATGTAGACGTTGTTAATTTCTCAAATGGAAACGGTGTATAGTATAAGAAATTGTAATATTGGAATTCTGGAATAGATGCCTTGTCCCCCGTTTTAAATTTTAAAAGGTCGATTATGCAGATAAGGATGCTTCTACGTTGAGAAATGATGTTGGATGGAAAATGCTGCTGTGATGCCTATTTGCAAGGGGGTGCTATCCTGTGGGGGCACGATTGAATATCTACTCCAAATCAAGCATAATTGGCGAAGTTGTTGAAGCAATAAGCGGGACCGACACTTTGGAATTTCTTCTCAGCACTCAATTCCGACAACTCCTAATGTGCCGATTGCTAGGTTATGTAACTCTGGGAAACTCATCCACTCGTTGTTGTCTCGACAGCTGGTCACTAAAAAGAAATATGAGCTATGGTTGACGTTTGGCGGGCAACCGTTGCGGTTCTCTCTCGTAGAATTTCAAAGGATCACTGGTTTAGAATGCGGTCCCATTCATAGTGAAGATGAAGTAGAGGATGAAGGCGACGACGAAGGAAAGAAAAAGGGGACAGAGGTCCCATGTGGAGGAAAATATTCGGACTAAACGAGGAAGCTGACATTACGGTCATCGACACTTTAAAAATGCTTAAGGAGCCGGGGTTGGAATCATGGAAAAGGTTAGCGCTGGCACTAATCATTCTTGTCGATTGTGTCCTCATTTGCTCTAACAAAATTGGGAAGCTCTCACCGGCGTATGTTGAAATGTTGTACGATGCATCCTACTTTGTCGAGTACCAATGGGGCAGGATGTCTTTTAAAAAGACACTGTCAAGATTCATTCCATTGCTGAAGAGTGCGCAAATTAAAGATGGACTTATTTGCGAAATTGGTACATTTTAAGTTTTTATTGGTTTTTGGGTAGTTTCACATAGGGTATTGGGTTTTAGGTAGTTTGCTAATGTGTAAGATCCACCTGACCCTCTTCCTTCCAACAAAATTGCAAGTTTGCCATTTCCATTTATTTAAAGAAAAACTTAAAACAACAGAAAATAAGAAATGGTTAAATTTTTTTACCCATTTGTTGGGTAAAACTATTTTCATGTTGTGTTTGTTTTCGGTTAATTAATTCGTTCTCCCAACCGTCACTTACACTAACACAAGCTCTTCTCGAGTAAGCTCCGCCGGCGGCCCACAACCAGAACACGACAACCAGAAACGCGGCAACACTGCCGTTTTCCACCCTCCAAAGCTGCAAACACTTAGATCGGATAATGGATCGTCGCCGACGAACGAAACTTCCGGCTAAATCGGACGGACGGAAGAGACTCCTACGGAGCACGACCCATGCAACTGGAAAGGAAAATGAATCCTCCAGGTCCCCATCAAGTAGCGCCAAAATGGGTTAGTGAATCCTTCCTGTAAAGTCCGTAAAACTGTGTCACACAGTTTCGATTGCCGTCTAAACTCATTTCGCTAGTTGAAGGGGAATTGAACCCTCTCGGTAGATGTCTCCAGGTTCTGAAATTGGAAACAGTGTTTCGTGTTTGCAATTGCACTACGTTGTTGCAGCGAATGTGTTATACCTCCACTGACGATGTTTAGAAATAGCGAAATGAGTTTACGGTCTCAGTTGTTTAATTTGAATGGGTTTGTTGAGGAAAGTATCCTGTCTTAGCACATGAAACTGAACAGATTGTAATTCTCGAATTGTCTAATAGAAACTTAAGAAATTGGAGAAGTTAGGTCCACTCTATATGCCTTGTTCAATTCAAACAGTGCTTATTGGTTGGTCGCACGACTCGCACCCGAAACCAACCAGTTGAACCATTTCACCTTCATTCTATTAAATGGAACGTCCTCTCCCGTTTTCGCTTACAAAATAACGATTTTGGGCAGGTATGGATACTTCTACATCGGAAAATAAGCTTCACCGCTCAACTCTGCCGCGACGTCTATTTGCAAGGGGATGATATCCTGTAGGGGCATGCTTGAATATCTACTCCAAATCTAGCATCTATGGCGAAGTTGTAGAAGCTATCAGGGGGACTGACACTTTGGAATTTCTTCTCGGAACTCAGTTCTGACAACTCCTAATGATGCCGGTTGCTAGGTGTTGTAACTCTGGGAAACTGCTACACGCGTTGTTGTCTCGTCAGCTGGTGACGAAAAAAAAAATATAAGCTTTGGTTGTTGTTTGGAGGGCAACTGTTGCAATTCTCTCTCGTAGAATTTGAAAGGATCACCGGTTTAGAATGCGGTCCCATTCATAGTGAGGATGAAGTTGAGGATGAAGGCGACGACAAAGGCAAGAAAAACGGGATAGAGGTCCCATGTAGACGAAACTATTTGGACCAAACGAAGAAACTGACGTGACGGTTCTGGATACCCTTAGAATGCTTAAGGAGCCGGACTTGGAATCATGCAAACGGTTATCCCTGGCACTAATCATTCTTGTCGACGGTATCCTCATTTGCTCTAACAAAAATGCGAAGCTCACAACAGCGTATGTGGAAATGCTGTACGATGCATCCTATTTCGTGGAGTACCAATGGGGGAGGGTGTCTTTTAAAAAGACTCTATCAAGGTTCAATCCCATGCCGAAGAGTGCGCAGAATAGAGATCCAATCAGTGAACTTAAGCAGAGGTTGAGCAGCAAAAAACTTTATGCTATGGTTTTCCTCTTCCACTACAACTGCTGGCGTTTGAAGCAATTCCGCTTCTCTTAACCAAAATACCGGAACCGTCTAATCTTGCTACATTCGTTGACAACCCAGCAGGGTGTAAAACAATTACCCTTCTTTACCTTCAAGATATAACGACGGTAGAGGCGGACACGAAGGTAAATATTCTGGTCATCTTTCTATGCATTGTCTCGAAAGTTATGAAATAAATCATAGTAAATAGTTATCGTTTATTCCTTCTCGCAGTTGAAGGTGGATGCCAGAATTTGTGAAGCTGAGGATCCGGGTATACTTCTGTGGGATGATGAGGTCGAGGACGACCAAGTGACGTACATGGTGCAACTCATGAAGGAAAATCATTCATTCACAGAGGACGATTTTGAAGGTGGTGATGCATCGCTACCCCCTATGCTTTTTCCTGAGGCAGATGAGTCGGGAGAGGTGGTGCCTGATACCATCGAGAAAGCGTTAAGTGGCCAGCGAGAAACCAGGACACGGGTAAAGAAGCCAAGTGCTAGAGGCGACAGAAAACCTGCTCCAGCTCGTCGTACAAAAAGGGCTAGACCTTCACAGGACTCAGAAGACCTTGACGACTTCGTAAATTATGAAGCTGTAGGAGCAGACGGGTATCTGGCAAAGATGCGCAAACTGAAAACGTGGATTCAGAAGGAAAACGCCACACTAAAAGCGGAGATTGTTGAAGAGGTGGTTAAAAGGCTGCATGGTGAAACAACCCCCTCTCGACCGCCCACAAACAAAAGATGGATGGTGGTCAAGGAAAGGATCCGAAAGGTAAAAGGTCAACCGATGCCCATCAGTGGAAAGACAGCCGTCTTGGTAAGGAAAACCTCCGAAGGCGTTCTAGTAGGCTCATTGAACACATTCCAACACTGGCGCCATCTGAAAGTGACCGGAGTAGGCGAAAACGAAAAAGGGACGCATCGGCCGAAGTGGCACACGTGAAGGATAGAACCGGCGAGAAGGACCAGAGGGATGGGGCGGATACAAATGTTGCGGCGGAATTGTTGCATGTGTCGTAGGAGAAGAATGTGGTGGATGAGAATGCGGAAAGGAGCGTGCTGGATGAGTCCGAGGAGAACATGGTGCTGGATGAGGCCGAGGAGAACATCATCGTGGATGAGGCGGAACATCTAGATGAGGAGGAGAACAAGGTGGTAGATGAGGCCGAGGAGGAAAAAGTTGTGGATAAGGCGGAGGAGAACAAGGTGGCAGATGAGGCTCAGGATAACAAGGTGGCAGATGAGGCTCAGGATAACAAGGTGGCTGATGAAGGGAAAGAGCTGTTGAATGAGGAGAAAGAGACGTCGGATGCAGACAAATATGTGTCGGACGAAAAAGTTGTGGATAAGGCGGAGGAGAACAAGGTGGAGGATGAGGCTCAGGATAACAAGGTGGCTGATGAAGAGAAAGAGCTGTTGGATGAGGAGAAAGAGATGTCGGATGCAGACAAAGATGTGTCGGACAAAGAGAAAGCGACGGAGGAAAAGGTGTCCAACGGCGAACAGAAGGAAGAGAGTGATGAAAAGGTCGTGCAAGAAGGGGAATTTTTCCAGAAAGAGCCAGAGCAACAGCCAGGCGAGACGGCGGATGCAGAGGACAATGAGGTAATCTGGTTGTGTACACCATTATCTGATCGTACGCCTTTACATCTACTAGTGTACACGGCGCATCTACATGTGTGCAGCTTTAGTGTTGTACGCTTATGTACACCGGTACTGGTGTAATGACTTTGAATCTACTTTTGCTTTTATTAGGTGACGGAGATATTTAACCCACATTATGATTGGCAGATGGTTGTGTATGGGAAACCGGCGGATGGCGTTGGTAGGGTGGTAGAAGAAGTGCTCAAAGCGTATCCTGTATCTTCTTGCTCTAAAAAAAAGGACATAAGGATAGAGCCAAGGACGCCTGGATCCCCTGATCACAGTACTCCTCCTGAAGACGTTGGTGGGGTCGGTGATATTAGCGACGGTGAGAAAAGAAAAGGAAAACGCATCCGGCATAAATCTTATAAAATTGGAGGAGACTTCACAAATGATGAAGTCATCAAGGCCTTGTTCTAGAGTAGGAAAAAACCTGATTATGCACCTCTAATGGCGGAGGAGGAATACATTTTCGAAGAGTTTAAAAGAATTCTTATGAGCTCGAGAGACAGGTAAGTGTAAGATGATATGGCATAATAGATTTCTAAATATGTTTGTAGGATATTTAACATTTACGTATGTACGGCAGGAAATTCAAAATTGCAACCGACTACAAGGTGGACAACGCTTTCTTCCTCACTATAGCGGAGCCTAGAGAATGGATTTATACATCGCTATGTGTCGCGTAAATGAGACATCCGCAAATAAATACGTTTTGCCTAGTCTAAAATAGTGTGTGCGTGGAAATTGGTAATACAGCATATCCAGGTGTTAACGAATATGATTCAACGGCGACGAGGGCACATCATATTGAAAGATAGTGCTGTGTTTATAGACACACTCTTCATTTCCTTGCTGCAACAGATGCACAAATCTTTCAAGGCGTGGAAAGAGAAGGGCAACTTCGAGTGGGGGAAATATGTGGAAGAAACCGTGAAAGGAAAAGTGGGTGTGAAAAACTTGAAGGCAGGCTTCTTGTCGGATGTGGATTTGCTTTACGTGCCGATGAACTGGAGAGGGGACCACTGGGTTGGGCTTGTTATAAACTTGCGGCTATGCAGTGTGGAGGTCTTTGACTCTTTCATAAAGCACACAAGACCTCATGTGGCAAACAGCTTAATGGCACCAGTTGTTGACTGTCTTCCATGGGTGTTAAAGCGTTTTGCCCCCCCAGAATTGACAAAGACGCTCACCACAGAACCGTTCACATGGTCCCATCCTCCTGGAATTTATCAAAATCTGAGGGTTGGGGATTGTGGACCTTGTGCGGTGAAGTACTTAGAAATGCATGTGTCGGGTCAAACTCCCGAAAATATGGCATTTATTACTGATGAGATGGTGGACAGGTTTAAGGAGAAATATGCCATTGATAGCTATGAGGAGTTCGTGGGAAACCCTGACGTGATGAACCCCCCAGATGTGTGAAATAACGTAATCCTGATGTTGATCGGTTTAGCTTTATATATTTACGTAACCATGTGTGAAAATATCTTTTTGGCGTACGCCATGTGTATCAGACCCTTGGTAATGGATGAATGTTTTTAAAACGAATATGGTGCACCTTGCCAATTTGCTAATTTCCACTGTGCTCTGTTCACTATATGTGTTCATTTATTAACAATTATCAGAGTAACGAGTCTGTAGTATATGTTTTCTTATATTATTATAGAATTTCGGTATAATGGCAAACCGAAGTAAATGTGAGTAACTTAAAAAGACTTTTACCTGCATAACGAAGGAATTTAGTAGATATTATCTGGATTACGAATATAAGAGGGAACTTCGAGTAACAGATAAAGATAAATTCCAAAATTAAAATTTTCACTGATAAACAAATACTGCAGATGTGATATCTAACATCTAACCGGATGGAATTTATTCTACCCTTTACTCGACGCCTACCTAGACAGGTGTCAATTTTACGTTTCTGTAACATAACCGACGGGTATGATTAGAAAACTGTTTAGTAGTGCCTTTTCGTTTTCTTATATAACTCATATCTATCAAAAAGAAACAGCACCCCACTGAAGTGAAACTCCTCTCTGTATTTGTTTATGTTGAACCATTCAATGGAAGAATTTCATACCCTTGATCAACTGCGTCCCTCCATTTTCGGTTGGCACATCTTAGGACACGTTCAGCGTGTTTTCCGTGCCCGAGATGGCAACCGTCTTCGTGTGATTATCGCCGATGAAAAGGTTTTTATAACTCAACCCGTCTTCTCTGAGAATTTTTGCATACCTTCTAATTATTGTCTCTTCTTATTGTAGGGTGTACGCATTGAATGTTCGATTCGTGCAGAATATGTGTCCCATTATATCAACTTCTTGACAGAAAATAAGTGGATCTCCATAATGACTTTCCGTGTTGCCGAGAACAATATGTCGACGAGAGCAACCAACAATCCATAAGTCAAATCCACCAACCATCCGTTTAAGATAGAATTCCTCCACAGCAGAATTGTTAAGAGTGTCAATTCGGTAATTGTTACCCCTCCCCACAAATTGACCGACTGCACTGCTATCGCACATGGAACCGTCGACGGCACATACTTAGTTGGTTAGTTTTCTCTCTTCTTTCGTACGGGGAAGTTTGATGGTGTACGGGACTTTAATAGGCAAGTTTAGTTTAGTACTTGGTGTACATATGATATTTTGAATTGTTTTGATATTTGAGAGATGTCATTGGCGTCATATATGATGTTGGGATCTGGATGATTTCCATCCGAAAAGGGAAGACATTGGCGCATTTAGGCTTTCGTTTAAGCTCTGGGGGCCATGGTGAGTGAAATCATTTGTAATTGTGTTTATGAATTAGCACAACGCTATTTTGGCTATTAAAGCAGAGTATGAATATGATGCAGTGGTACAGTTTTGGACTGTATTGCATGCGGCCGTACCGCCGTTGAGTTCCATCACAACTACCACCTTGTGAAAGAGAAACCCCTCATCGCTATACTCCAGTTCTGGAGAGTGCACCGTTGGTGGGATGATCTGAAGAATGTTCGACTTGTTAGTGACGGTCCCATTTCGAAAGTGCTTCCTGAACCTCATGTTCCTAAGGTGGAGGATGTGAAACACATGTAAGAAATGTACATATCAACTGTTATCCTATATTTTCATTTTCCGAAACAAATATTTATGTCATGTTGCAGGCTCACATGGATGGATGATTCGGAGGAGAAGCACCCATGAAGATAAACTTATCTGTTCTATAAACTTATCTGTTCTATTTTAAGTGACTTATTTTATGTGATGGACTTAATTTATGTGTGTTGTGTCTACCATGTATTTTGAAACTACAAATGTGTGTTGTTTTTGTAAGCGACGAAGTAATGTTAAGTACTTTACTTATGTTTAATGTTAAGTTTCCATCATCTTAAAAAATATATTGATAATGCTCTAGTAAACAAATTGAAATAATGTTGACTTAATTGGATCATATGTGTGCACTTCATGTTGTGCAATTAATCTGATAAGCCATCTATCACATCTCTTTATTGTCTACTCACCTATAGTTAGTTTCCACCGCTCATAGAAGTGGACTTATATTTACTCTGACCTTGTAAAGGGAATACATTAAATTTACACCAACCACTAACCCTTTGTCATAAATCATCTATGTTTTACACTATATAATTACCTTTCTTCTCCACCACCCTTTAAACACAAACATTCTCCCGTGCAAAAGAATCATTCATTTTGAAGGTACGTTTTTATTATCTGTTATGTTATTATTCTTCATACTTATGTGGTAGTTTTGAAACTAATATTCTGCAAATTAAGTTTTTTAAAAAATGAAATTTGATTGGTGGATGATTGATAGCTTGTGTTGTTAGGAGTGCTGATACCGGAAAAATGGCTCTCCCGACCCTTCCTAATGATATTCTCCACAAGATTATATGCAAAGTAGCAGATGATTCGTTTTTGCATTTGCGACCCTTTGTACGGGCAGGGAGACAATCCTTACAACTGGTGTACACCGATGAAGTTCTGAAGAAATGTAAAATATGTTGGCTTCGCGATCTGCCGTCGGAAGTGTCTCCAGGGGGAATATGTAGGAAGTTTTTCGAAAGATGTCTGCAAAAGGGAAACAAGCAAGCCATATATGTTGAGGCTTTGCGATTGGAAACGAAATGTGAGGACCTTCCGGTAGTATCGAACTTTTGAAACCAATTGTGCCAGAAAACGCGGAGGCCACTTGCTACGACTATCTTCCAAGTTTGCCTTGGTGAACTAGATATGGCGTCCGAAATGTTCGAGGCATTCATCCACCATCATCGGTGACTTAACCTCATCAGTGGCGCGCATGGTGGGGGAGGATCTTCTGTGGGACATATACTCGTACGGCCCTCCCAGCATGGACAGTTACTTAATACCGTTCGAATACCCACACAACTGTTGGGGTCAAAATCCCATCCTCGAATATTGATGAACTTAAGGAAAAATAGACGAGAACTCAGAAACCGTGCCCGGTCCAGCCGCCCATGGACCATGTCTTCCAGCTGCCCACGGCCACGGATCATGGTCCAGCCGCCCACGGCCACGGATCATTGTCCAGCCGCCCACGGCCACAGATCATGGTCCAGCCGCCCAAGGCCAAGGATCTTCCAGCCGCCCATCATCTTCTCATCAAGATATGGCGGCTGGACTTATCCCGAGCATCATGTTCCAGCAGCCCATGATCATTGGCTAGCAGCCCACGATCCTTGGCCAGCAACCCACGATCATGGTCCAGCCGCCCAACACCAAGGATCTTCCAGCCACCCATCATCTTCTCATCAAGACATGGCGGCTGGACTTATCCTGAGCATCATGTTCCAGCAGCCCACGATCATTGGCCAGCAGCCCACGATCATCTTCCAGCCGCCCAAGGCCAAAGACCTTCCAGCCGCCCATCATCTTATCATCAAGACATGGCGGCTGGACTTATCCCGAGCATCATGTTCCAGCAGCCCACGATCATTGGCCAGCAGCCCACGATGATCTTCCAGCCGCCCAAGGCCAAAGACCTTCCAGCCGCCCATCATCTTCTCATCAAGACATGGCGGCTGGACTTATCCCAAGCATCACGTTCCAGCAGCCCACGATCATTGGCCAGCAGCCCACGATCACGGTCCAGCCGCCCAAGGCCGATCACAGTCCAGCCACCCAGGACCGAGCATCGTCCAGCCGACCTTGTCTGATGCTCGTTTCCAGCCGCCCAGGTCCAGGCGCCCATACGCTTCAGCTTTGGTCAGGCGGCTGGAAACAAGAATCGGACCGGCGGCTGGAAGCCCGGGGGAAAAACGAGCGGTCTGATTTCAAAAGACGGAAAAGGGACGTTCGGAACACTATTCACGTGGGAAAAACCGTAAAAACACTGTTCGTCCCGAGAAAAAAGTTAACCGAGGAATTAAATTAAACTCAATCGAGATCCGGTTTACCGGGTTACTATTCATCGGTTTACTATTCATC
>OVBB01000395.1:0-25467 GCA_900406415.1 Isatis lusitanica
GATCGCCGTGCACTGTATGCGTGCGTGAGAGCGCGTCCGATGTCGGATCGAAAAGCGGTTTTCACCGATAGATTCGTCTCGTCGAGGGCTTCGATTTTATATCTAGATTGTCTTCTAGTTCCTCACGGTTTGAAAGATATGATTCTTTAAAGTTTCGGTGTTTTTAGGGTTTTTAAGGTCGGCGGCTGCTCAGCGTCTCTAGGGCTATCGTGCTGATAACGTGTTGAGAAAACTCTAATCTCTTTATTCAATCAAAGGAGTTTATATACAAGTACATGGTACAATATAGCAGAAACCCTGATGGGCCAGGAGACATTAACCTGATGGTTAATGGGCCGGTTACTAAAGTCCAATATGATTGTGTTATAACAAATATAAGATATTATACATTTTTTTTATCATATGAGGTTCTAAAAAATTTGGAATACTCACCAAAAAAATAATATATAATAGTTTATTATATATAATTTTGGGAGAGACTCTCCTTTAGAACTTCCCAATAATGTTGCTCTTAATTCCATTCCATGGCAAAATGAGTTTGCCCTTTTCAGCTGCAATGTGTAGTGGCGTCTCACAAAACGGCACTCTATCAAAGTGACATAGAATGATTAACATTATTTCTGCACATATTAAATCAGTTAATCATATTTTGACATCTATAAATCTTTTTCCTATATAAATAAAAACTAAAAAAATTATTAAGTTCTTAGATAAAAAATAAATTTAGTATTCCTAATTCATAAAAGATAATTTTAAATAATTTATCACAATTTTAAAGTTTAAAAATATAAAAATATAAATTATGTTATATGATTATCAATTTTAGATTTCGAATATTTCATTTCATCCACATATTACGCGGGCATATTCTAGTTATATAGTAAGAGAGTCATCTCTCCCCTTATAGTGTTTTTTTTGACATGTGTCAACTTTTAAAGAACTTTAAATACAAATTGAATTCATCTAAAACTTTATTATACATAAATGTTTATTAATATTTATTTTTAAGAAATTCAAATATATGTAACATGTATTTAACTAAGAATACCAATGAATTAGCTACAAATAGGTCACAAAATAAAACATAAAAGACACAAAAAGTGGAACCAATGAGTTAGTTACAAATAATTCTTCTAAAACATCAAAAAAAAAAAATTAATGTCATGATATAAAGAAGATTCACATAAAGCACCAATAAGTAACTATCACACAAATAATACAATGATATGATACATCGGATCACAAGTAGACATAAATCATCTTCTTAGGAAAAAAATAAACAGATTATAATTATACTATAAATGAAAAATAAAGAAATAGTAAATAAAAACTATGACCCACATATATAATGAGAAAATGTATTATATAAATAAAGTAAATGACAAAAATCCAAAAACAAATTAAGAAATGACAAACTTAAACTAATTATAAGAAAATAAAAATTTAATAATTGTTGATAAGGAAAAACATCTAGATAATTATATAATTTATTTTAAAAATATTATTATAATAAAACAATTCCTATATAAGAATCACAAATATAAATAACATCCAGAATTAATTAAAAATAATAATCTAACAAAACATTTACCAAAAACAACTGATCCGGTTCTTGGAAATAAAAATAATGGATTTGAATTAAAAATAACAGATCCAGTTCTAAAAAGTAAAAACAATGGATATGTAAAATTACCTATAGAAGTAATACCTTTCTTAACATTTAAGATACAAAACAAACATTCACAAGATAATTAATAAAGGATTAAAATATATTTGATTGAAAAAAATTCAAGCATCCATAAAAAAGATTCACCTAAATTATTAATAAGTACTTCTCTAAAGATTAAGAAAAGAATACAATTATCACCATAGCTAGGCATCCAACTATATTAAAACAAATTCAAAGAAACCACCGAACTCTCAGAAAAATATAAGGATTTACAGTGATGGGTGCAAACCTAGATCATTATTCAGTGATGAATAAAGAGAATGAACGAGAAAAAAATATCATATAACTAGATTTTTGTGATCAGAAAAAATAAAAATCAAAGGTTTTACACCTTTACACATACGATATAACAAATGATATGAAAAACAAAATATAAGCTGTAAAAATGAAAACATTTGATTGATAACTAAATACATCAACCTAAGAAGAGCGACAACACCAAACCAACAAAAACTGTTGTGTTACTCTGAGAAACAACTACTCATTAGTATTAAGGCAATAAAACATGTTTACTTCATCATAAATCAATTTATTGACACACCAAACTTTAGTTGCCCTGGGAATTGCATAATACATAAAAGAAATGCAGCTATGTAAGGGACAGCCATTATACCATACAAATCAAGCAATTTTTTGGAATGATCTAGATATGATTTAAGCACTTTTGAACCGGCTGCAGTTATGTATGTGGCTTATATGTTCAAAAATATCTCAGTGATAGTTCAAAAATACGTTCAAATATTATTAAATTATTAGTTGCCTTCATATAGATATAAGAGGTTGTTTGTTTTTGTTAGTCAGGGATGTTAAAATGGGCTAAAAGTGCATGGATTGATCCAATCTAATTTATCCATTAATCCAAATAAACCATTAGATTTGATCCAAATGGTTTGTTGGTTTAATGGATTGATGGATCAAATGGATTGGGTAGAAAATGGATTGGGTAAAAAATTGGCCAAATTATTTTGTTTTCCTGTTTTTCCCTAAAGCGACATCGTCAAAAAAATTTATAACTCGTTTTCTTCTTCTTCGATCTCTTCCGTCTTCTTCATTCTCTTTCCTCGTTGATGGTAATCTCACTCGTTTTCTCTTGTTTTCTTATGAATTAGTTTTGCTGGGTTTTGCTTCTCATCACCATACCACTTCACGCATACCTAATGAGAAGTGAATCTCACAATTTTTTATGTGGTAAACTCATGATTGTAAGTGAATAAGTTTTTTTCTGGGTTTTGATTCTTCTTCGGTAATCTCACTTCAAAAAGCTCTGTACATGCTACAGCTAGAGATATTTTTCTTCAGCAACCCAATTTGCTAGAGCTTGAGGCACCCATCAAAATATGTTATATGTTTATCGAACCGAATTCGATTCCTTGGTTTTCTGCTGATTTGGTTCATATTGTTCCTTCATATTTGAAAGTGTGAAACTTGTGTATATCGGTAACCTCGAGCCCCGACACTCTTAGTGGGTTTTTCTGGATAATATTGTTAGACTATTGGGGAACAATTTTTTTTTCTAAATCTTTCCATTGATGTTCTGATAATCTTAATGAGAAATGTTTTAACTTTTATGGACTGATCTTTGATCTAAGCACATGAGTTTGTCTTGTTGTTATGGATTTTTAGTATATTAGTGCTAGATAGTTCACATTTGAGTATAAAAATTAGTTCAGTCGAAGAGGTGTTATATGATCATGTCATTTCCATTGATTCTTATTAGTTGCTCTTTATGCACAGTGCCAGCTTTCGATGAAAGAAAAGAGTTGATGGAGATAAACCTTCAAATAGTTCTTTTGAAGCCTCTCAAGGCATGAAGCTGGTGAGTATGATCATCTTAGCCGCTGAGACATGATTCTTGCCTTTTTAGATTTATCTTTATATTTCTTTGACAAATGTTTAAAGCATTTATTGCAATAAAAATGAAGTTCTGTTATGTTTACGTGCTACTACTCTTTGTCCGTTTGATCACCTTTGTGCTCTTCATACAGAACTTTTACTTGCTGTTTTAGTATAGTTTAGGTCAGAACCTAAACTATCAGATAATATAGTTTGCTAGATATGGTTCCTCGATCAGGGTCCAGATGATATTGTATAGGACTAGTTTATTGTTTCTAGAGTTACATTCTTTTGTGTTAGATCCTGATACGAGACTTGTTTTTGAGGAATTGTTGTCGTTACGTTGATGTGACAGATTTTAATGAGAACTACCACGGCTGAGTTTTGTCATGATTTCAACATTTGTACTTGATTTACTAATTTTTTTATTAAGCATCCATTTCCTGGTTGCTTTCAGATTTCATGGATTAAAAAGTTTGTTTTACATGGCTTCTGTTTTGCGTTTCAGTATCTGCTGTGGCATTTGCACTACTTGTAGTCTAAGTCTTTCCTAAGATGGGAAATGAAGAAGAATGTCCTCCACCGGTGGTGAATGTATTGGTGGTAAATCATCAACAAGTGCATTGCAATCTATTCTTGTAAGTTCTTCTTGTCATTCAAAAATAACTAAGAGATCAAATGCATGGGAGTACTTCACAATAGGAAAAGAAGAGAGTGGTCAATAGTGATCATATTGTAAAAGATGCCCAAAAAAACTATTTGTGGTTTCCAACTAGTAGAAAAACTAACCTGAAACGTCATTCCGAGAAATGCTTATAAGGTTTAGCTGGTGAAAGAAAGGAAAGGAAGTTTGATGATAAAATTGCTACTGAAAATCGGGGATTAAACGGGATTAATCCGGGCGGAATTTTAAGGCATTTTGTTACTACAATCTTATTTATATATTTTTTGGTAGATAATATCAATAAAACAACATGGTCAAATGGTTAGAAAGGTAATTAAAGTTTTTCAAACCTAAGTTCGAGTACTTTTTGTATCAATTTGTTCATTTTTTTAAATGGGTCAAACCAGTTTTGCTCATTATCCTCTACTTGGCCTAATAATCCAAGGAAACAAAGAAGACAAAGAGACGATTTACAAGTTACAAACTTACGACATGGTTACAAGCCATGTTGAAAAACTTACACAGTTTACAAGTTACAACTTAAGCCATAGAACAAATCTTGTTCAAACGCATGTGAAATGAAACTTATATAATTCAATTTTATAGTTCCAAACTTCCATTACACATCTAATTCAAAAGCAACAAAATTGAATCCAATTCATAAGATGCACAAAAAAGAGATTTTATTGATCTTTAAAAGACAAAAAGTAAGTAACCAAAGAAGATCAAGTAATCACCATGAATTGGAAAGATGTGTTAAGAACTTAGGAGCTATGCCCGTTTTTATACACCTGCAAAGACAATTGAAACCAGATTTAAAAAACAAAACAGAAAGACAATGATAAACACAAAGACGTAAAAAACCAGATTAAAACACACAAAGATAATCATAACTCTAACACAAAAGACACACAAAGACATCAAGTTAAACATAGAAAACAGAGATTTCAAATATCATAAAGACATAAATGAAGACAAATATAGAGTAAAAGAAGACAAACCGTACTATTTAGGTTGTTGTGTCTCTCGGAAGACAGGACTGTCTTAATAGATATCAGGTTCAAACTCCATGTCGACCACATCTTCTTCTTCTTCAGATTCAAAGTCATCATCATATAAGATCTCTTACCCTTGGAACTTGGGTTGTAATCAGCAAATGATGGTCACAATATCCATATTTTACATGGCCCACAAGCCAGTCTTCAACCGTATCTTCATTACCATCATCAAAGATCACATCAGCATTCTTCTCTCTAATTTTTTCTGTTTGTTAAAAAGCTTTGTATTTAATTGGACAAACAATAGGATGTTTAACCGATTGACATCTAATCTATTTCTCTTCTTTGTGTGGATCTGCAATAAAAGATCTTCATATATTCAGATTCCAACAATGATTTTAGATTCTTAAAAAAAAGATAACTAGTACACTAACCCCTTAAAAGCTACTCCAGTTTCTTTCACACCCTGAAGAGCTTGTCAAAGCAAGTATTCTTGTGGCCATTTTTTGAAGCGTTGGAGCACCACATCTATATGACGACCACTAACTCCCTAAGATGAAGCAGGTAAGTCAAATATTTGATAAAAAATGAACGAAGACAAGTAAAGTGAAGAAACAAACTTGGATCATTGTTGTCGTCGTTATTCTCATAGCCTTTTAATACCAAAGCTCTACCAAATGATCCAGTTCTATTCTTATAAAGCCTGACCTCATGATTCACAACTAAATATTGTTTCTCAAAATCCCCATGATAGAAAGTCTCAACAAAGGCTAAGAATCCTTCCATGACATCAAAGTTACTTTGTATACTTGGGTCTTTGTAGAAAATAAAATGCATTCAGAAAATAAGCAGCAGTATACAATGGAGAATTCAATCTATCTTTCTTCTTCTCATTAATAATCTGAAAGATTGGTTGGTAGTTCCTCTCCAAATTATCCGAAGCTTCTTTTATAGATTCCTTAGCTTCTAAAATCTCACCCCAATATAAGGTATCTTCTCTTCATCAGCCAGCCTTAGAACCTTCACTAGAGGATTGAAGATCTTTAACACAAGCATCACATTACTCCAAAATCCATGACTCTAACTGTACCAAATGTATTCTTGCCCTTCATACACTTTAAATGCTTGCACTCATGCCACTCATCACTGACAAACATGTTTTTTAGTTGTGTCTTTTTCTCATAAAGACTATGCAATGTCAGAAACATGTTACAAACCTTATTGCTCCTGCTTTCACAATATATCTCACTTCTTTGTAAATGATATTATCATTGACAGAGTCCTATAATGAGCACAAAAAAAAATAGTCATTCTTTGCTTGATCAATTATCTTAGCAAATCTTGGAAGTTTGGAAATTCCCTCAAGCTTCAAATCCAACGTGTGTGTAGCACATCCGGTCCAAAAGATCCTTGGCCTTTTATGTTTTAACATCTTCGCAGCTGCCATATTGATTGTAGCATTATCAATTATCACTTGCACTATCTTTTTTTCCCCAAGAGTTTTAATCCACTGGTCTATGTAGTGGAAGATATATTCACCAGTATGAGAATCCTTAGAAGTTTCTAGACAGGAAAGAAAACATTTCCCTCATCTTGAGTTCACACATAGATTCATTATACTCCTTTTCCTATCAGTCCATCCGTCTGCCATCACTATACAGCCTTCCTTGGCCCATTCTTCTTCTAGAGTCCTCAAATTTTCCTTTGTTTATAACTGTTCCTCAAGTAATAGTGGTTCTCTCAGCTGATGCTGGTTTGGAGGCACCCAACCAGGCCAAATTGTCCCAATGCTTCACAAAATAACCTGAATGTGTCATTGTCAATAACATTGAACACTATATTTGACTCATAGATCCATCTAGCACAATATTGATGCACATCATGAGTCTTCTCCTTAATATTGATGCACAATATTAATAGCATCATGTATATTTTGTTGTCGTCTTTGTGCAGCCAAAAAAGCTTCAGGGTTAGTGGTTGTTGCATACTGATCAATGGGGCCTTGGAAGTGAGGAGTTTTATGAGTTCCAAGCTCATTATCCAAATCCTCACTACTGATATCCTTATTTATGTATACTCATACCCTCAATTCTTGATCAGGTTTTAGCTTCAAACTCTTCTTCTCTTTTGCTCCAGCAATAACTTTTTACACTTCTCTTGATCCTCTTTGATTGATACCGGACAAGCTGCCATATTCCCTTTTTGATGAGCAATGTGTTCCTTCATTATATACACTCCACCAGAGAACTCTTTCCCACACAGCCTACGTTTCACTTTGTCAGGATTTCTAGGATCACACATTACCCCAAATTCCCATCCAACATCATTTGAGTTTCGCTTAAAAGGCTGAACTAGTTCATGTTCTTGCCTTTTTAATAGCAATTCACTTAAAATCCAGTGCACATTCTGAAGAGACATAACGCAAAGACATGTATTCATCATTCTTTATTCTGTTTCCATTGTACTACAGCAGCAGAGCCAGAAAATTGGAGCCACAAAAACAGAGAGACCATTCAAAACAAAACCACTTTCTGCAATCGTTAAAGTGCTAAGGTTCAGACAGAAGTATCCGAACAATGGCTCGGAATTGAAACTCAACATGCTCTTCTGTTTCCATATATGTGAAATCTAACTTGTGCATTGTGATCAGTTTGGAGAACCAAATAGTTTTGTTCGTTTCTATCACTTACAAGTAAAGATGAAAGAAAGACGCAAATACAATACATATTTCTATGTCAATCGAACACGAACATAGGTGAATCGAACACGAACACAGACGAATTGGAGAGAGAGATACAATACATATTTCTATCATTTACAAGCAAAGAAAGACGCAAATTACTGATAAAAAATTAGTTAAATCCATGGAGCAGAAGCTAAACTTTAGCTGAAGACGAAGAAGGTGAAAGAAACCAATGAAAGACAGAGGGAGAGATCTTACTCTGCCGGTAGCGAGGAAGATGGCACATTCGAGAGCTCCGGTGGCGCTGAAATTCCAACAAAGCCGCAAGATCCCAATGAATTCGAACTCTCAATCCTCTGTCGATTTCGTTATCTCTAGAATTTTATGTGGTCAGCATTGTTAACGAAAGATTATCTTTAATGTAATTAAAATTAAAAGGCAAAATCAACTAAAATTGGGCTTTTGTTGGGCACAAAGTCATGTTATTTGACTGAATTTTCCAAATTTTGGGCTTAAATTGTTTAAAATGTTTTGGCCGATTTGGTTATTAGGTGGATTTACGCGTCGCTACGCGGCTCAACGCGGTCAATATTCGGGTCAACACATAATTCGCCGAATTGGAGTTTTTTGCCACAGTAGAGCTGCGGCGAGCGGCTAGGCGGCCGCGTTTTGAACACGGGAAAATATACTTAGTCGGATATGTATTACTTCTGATTGTTGGACTGCTTCAATCTCTGGAGATGTGTATATAGTTCTAAGTGCACACTATGTTGATGCAAAATATAAATTTCACAGAATTTTTTTGTCATTTTGTGATATACTTTGCCCACACACTGGTGATGCTCTAGCTAGTAAAATTAATGAATGCTTGAAGGAGTGGGGAATTGAAAAAAAACGTGTTCACTTTGACCGGAGATAATGAGATAGCTAATGATTGTATGCAAGAAATATTGAAGGATAGGCTGAACTTGTATGATAATTTGTTGTGAAAATGAGACTTTTTTTTTTATGTTTGATGCTGTGCACACATTATAGTTCAGGATAGTTTAGATGCTATATATTAGTGGTGAATTGTCTAAGATCCGAGACCCGATAAAGTATTTCAAGGCTTTAAAATCTAGAAGGATTACTCTGTTAGATTGTATAGATGGTGATGATGAGGTTGTTCTTTCTTTGGATATTCAGCATAGATGGAATTCAACTTACTTGATGCTTAAGAAAGCTTTAAAATATGAGCGTGCTTTGAATAGGTTTAAAGTGGTTGATAAGAGCTACAAGCATTGTCCATCGGGTCAAGAATGGAAGAGGGCAAAGCTTATCATGAGATTTTGATGCCATTTTATTATATCAATCTTATGTCTGGGACAATTTTTTCACATCTAACTTGTATTTTGGGCATATTTGGAAGATTCAGTGTGTGTTAGAAGTGAATAGGGGCAGTGATGATAACATCATTAGAGAGATGATTTTTAAGATGAGAAAAAGTTTGATAAATACTGGAAGGAATATAGTGTCATATATTCTTGCAATGTGTGCAGTGTTTGATCCTAGGATGAAATTCAACCTTTTGAAGCATTGTTATGATGAAGTTGACACATTCACTTAAACAGAGAAAATAGAAAACCTCGAGCATAAAGTTGAAAACCTCTTTGAAGAATATTAGAAAAAAAAATTCTCCAACTCCTGTTGTGAGTTCTACCAAAGAAAACTCTCGTGTTTCTAAAAGAGGAAGAGGGAACTTGGGTGTGCAAGATGTAAGTTTTTACTTGATTTAAAATTTATATGTTGTTCAGATAGTAATTTTCTTAATTTTCAAATGATACAGGATTTGTTCGATTTAGATGATGTTCTCCACTATATCGATAAATGAAAGTCAGCTTTGGATAGGTATTTGGAGGATCCAAAGTTAGATATGAGGAGTCATCCTAATTTAAACGTTTTGGATTATTAGAAAGAAAATAGTTATCGTTTTAGCGCTTTAACATTCATGATCATGAATGTGCTTAGCATTCCCATAACTATGATAGCTTCTGAGTCTTCTTTTAGTATTGAGTCTCATGTGATAAAAAAATATCGGAGTCGACTGTTGCCTAGTAATTTCCAGGCTTTACTATGTGCACGATCTTGGATACATGGTTACATGCCTGATGATGAAGGTATAAATACTACTCCCTCTATTTCAAATTGTTACATGTTTAAAAAAAAAAAATTGTTTCAAAAAGATGTATGTTCTCTATTTTCTATGCAAATTTACACCAATTTTTCCTATCATACCCTCATTTACTTTTAAGTTTATTTGTATTCAGTTAATAAAATAAAACAATTTTAGAATATGAAGAATTCATTATATAGTATGTGAATGATTTGTTTTACGTGAACATAATTATTAGTATCAGCCATATATTATCACATGTTTCTTTTTCGATGTGCATACGTCATCTTCTTCTTCTCATGCTTTTATACTTCAAAAGAAAAATCATTTCCTTCTTAATTACCTTTCCAGATTCTTCTTCGTTTTATTATTTAAATTCAAGAAATTTTCAACAAAGCAATAAAGGAAGAAATAGATATGGCAGAAGATGTTCAACAAATTTATGTAAATGATTTTCACATCATACATGACTTTGATTTGAACGAGCTTCCCGATATTAATGAAGAAGTTGATATGGTGGAAATTCTTCAACCATTTCATGCAGATCATGTTGATGTTAAACAAGAAACCAACATGAACAAGTTTCCAGAGATGCAAAACAAAGGAGATACGATGGAAATTGTTCAACCAATTCATGTAGTCAATTCAAACGTTAAACATAATTTTGACTTGAACAAACTTCCGGACTATGACCTGGACGATGATGGAAGACCCCACTCAAACAAAGACTGGAAACATGTTAAAGAAGCCATGCTACAAGTGCTGATTCCTAAATATTTTGAGAGACCTAAATCTGTATAAATATGTATTTGTGTTATTCTAAATTTGTATAGAACTGTCAAAAAAAAATTATTCTAAGTATTTGTTTGATTCTTCTCAGTATTTTGTTACATAGTTTAGCAATCACAAACCCATATGATCAAGGAAATTTATTTTTCATTCCATGTGAAAAAAAGAAACAATTAGTTCAAATAATTCCAAACAAATTTTAATAAAATAATGCAATCGAAGTTTAAAAAATTCTTTAGCATATACTAATGCAGGATCACAGGGAAATTGGATAGGCAAATGTCCTTCTTTTTCCAATGTTTTTTTCTTCATATGAGGGATTTTGTATCGGTTTGATCCTCCAACTTTCATGATCTCCTGCATACATGATTGCAGAGTTATGAATATCCGGTTGACTTGTTTCATAGGATATTCATTGTATGCTTTCTTTACTGCAATAACAAGTTCTTCTACCGTATTGGCACAAAGTTTATTTTGCAGTGAGTGAATAGCGCAGAGAAACCCAAGATCCAAAACATTCAAATCTGGTGAGTTAGGCGGCTGACACATCAACCGAATATCAAACCCGTGTCGTGAAGCAGCTTATTGAAATTCTTCATCTTCTTTAGCAACATGTGTTTTTTTATTGTCTTGTTGAATGAAAATAATTCTTTCAAAATCTTCTCCGAGCCACATTTCACGAATTTTGGGAAGAACCTTTTCAATCAAGCAACTTCTTATATCATCTCTCTTGAAGGAGATCATTGATTTCCATTCCATGGTTCCTGCCTCTATTTTTACTCTTTTTCTGGGCTGCTTGCATGGTAACAAAAGGAAACACTCCAATTTTACCAGAAATTATCTCATTACTTTCTTCTTCAAATCTTGGTTGAGCCAAAGCAGCTAGAAACATTACCTTTTCAATAAAAATTTTGCTTTGACAGGTACGTACCGGATCCTCTTCGTCGGGAAGCAGATAATATATCTCTGTCTGTTTCGTCATCTGGAACCATTTCTCATCGATATGTATAATATTGTACATATTAACAAATTTTGGATGATGAAGGAGAGCATTCTCCTCAAGCATGGATACGCAAAACCGTAGCCGAGCTTTCATGTTATCTTCTCTTTGCAGTGGATTGATAGCATTGGAATAACGTCTAATACGATCTTATTTTAGACATCTGAACACTGTGGTTGGGTTGACATCCAAACTTGCTGCTACCGATCTTATAGTCTTCTGGAACCATAATG
The DNA here is from genome assembly GCA_900406415.1 of Isatis lusitanica. Classification (NCBI taxonomy): domain Eukaryota; kingdom Viridiplantae; phylum Streptophyta; class Magnoliopsida; order Brassicales; family Brassicaceae; genus Isatis; species Isatis lusitanica. The sequence continues at coordinate 12,082 of OVBB01000395.1, forward strand.
GAGCATTGGCAACTTCGCTCAAGTTAATTTGTGATTTTTTGCGACCACAATTTCCTCTCCTCTTGTGTGAAACATTAACTACTCACCATTTAGAGTAGATTTTGCTTTTTGCCAAATATTTTGTACCGTTCGCAAAGGCACAAATAGTAGCTCAAAAACTTCTCTTATAGCGGTTTTCTTTAATTTTCCATTATCACTTCTCTCCAACAAAGCACTGTACACGTTCCATCTTTCTTCATTTGTCATCTCTTTCCTCTTATTGACGATTTGCTGTTGATTTTGGGATATTTATAAATTTTCTATTTAATCATAATAACCACAAAAGACATCATTAGTAACTAGATCTAATATTTTATCAAAATTAAACAATTTCACTGTATAAGCTAATAGCTATGTAACATTTGACTAAGGATACCCCATCAGACAAATCATATTGTACATGATATACAATGATAGGATTAAACGATATAATTTAACTAATAACTATGAAACAAACTGAAATGAATTTATTCAAAGGCCTAGCAAATGTCTATGTAATGTTCAGACATATTATTGTGAATGATCCACATGCAAAGTAAATATATCAAACTCTTTTTCTAAACATATTTGTTGAAAATTTAATAGAAGCATAAACACACCCCCATATTATCTGCTTACATGAATATAGTATTTTAAAATAGAAAAAAAATTATGATATGATGAAATTAAAATAATAGCATTTTAAATAGTTATCAGACAATGTACAAACACATAAAAAACAGATTTTAACTTAACATGAAAACACATAAATTTTTGAACACAGACACAGCCACAACTAAGGATTCAATATTCTACAGATTCATTATTCTAGAGTGAGATAAAAATCCATACAAGAAAGCAAATCATTGGATAAAAATCCATACAAGAAAGCAAATCATTGGATAAAAGATATAATAAGTACCAGATTATTAAAAACATACTGTACATATGAAACATATGACCTGATAGAGAATAAGTTTCAGTTTCAGTTGATTTTGTAACTCATCTTCAGAAATTGTTGGTGTCTTATTTAAATCAAAACCAAAATCTCTCTCGTCACTCACTAAATATTTGTTCAAATCAACACTACGAGACAAATGCATTATCAAAAGGTTTTTTTTATAGCCAACTATTTTTTGGCTCTAACCAAAATTTAAATAGATTTTTAAAAATTTGCCTCCAAAACTAAATTTGTTTTAAGAAGTTCACATTATATACATCAATATTCTCCCCTTTTGTTAACACAACATTTTCTGATTCACAATTATTGTAATTGTTGACGAGACTGAATCATGTGGGAAATAGGGATCTTCAACCATGGGAAAATATGCATAATAATATTAAAGCTAGAATGTCTTTTTGCCTTATAATTTTTTTCATGATCATTTTTTTTTTGTTTTCAAATGAAAATAAGTAATAAATAAGGTTAGAAATATAATTTTAGATTATATCTTAATATGTGTAAAATCTCTAAAACATGTAATAATTTGAAACAGAGTGAGTATTAATTATCATGATTGGCTTGTTGTGAGTTGACGGTGACTGTAACACTATTTTTTTATGAATTGTAGATAATAATGGTGAATGTGAGATGGTTATTATTCGATCAGGTCCAAATGATGTGGAAGAACACTCTAGAAACAGCCAAAGAGTCATCATCACACAAAGAAACCATTAAGGTTAAAGTTCTTCTTCCATTCCATATGATCAGGTCCAAATGATGTGGAAGAACACTCTAGAAACAGCCAAAGAGTCATCATCACACAAGGAAACCATTAAGGTTAAAGTTCTTCTTCCTTTCCATATAACTCTTGTCTAGTAAAGTAACAATCATAGATTTTTTGATAGAACAGAATCTTAACCTGTAGTCTTCGTGTTCTTCCATTAAATCTTAACCAAATACAGACAACGTTAGTTGCTAGTTGTCCATAATTTTTCAATAGTCAAGTTTAATAACACTGATCTTCTTATAAGATCTGTTTTTCAATTTCTTTTGTGTACAGCAGAATCACTAGTTGCTAGTTGTTATCAACATGTATTTGTCCAAAGAGTTTGACCAAAGAGTTTGGATTTGAAGTAGCTACGTGCTGTAAATTCAGTTATATTTAGGACCAAGTAATTAGAAATCAATGTTTAGTTATTATAACATTGTAACAGATTAGCTTGAGAAACAAATCTGGTGAGATATGTCTGAATCTTTGATCTTGAACCGAATCTTTGATCTTTGTGAGATCCTTAAGCTTGAAGACCTGAATGATAAGGTTTTGTGTCTGTGCAGGAACAACAGTTCATGACATAGAATCTGGAATGGTCAAGTTTCTCACACAATAAGCAAATCAAGCTGCTAGTGAGTGATCTCTATTATGAGCATCTTTGGTTTTCTTGGATGCTTGATACAGTTTTGTTGTTCTTGGATGTTTATGTTCATATCATTTGATAGAAGTTGCACTTGTTATTGTTCTTTGATGTTTGTTTGTTTGATACAATTTTGATTATATGGAAAGAAATGAAAGAAAACAAGTTGAATACAAATGGATAAACTTTTTAAAACCATTAACTCATCAACATAATGAGTTAATGGTTTAATCCAAACCATTAGCATAATGAGTTGGATAAAACCATTATCCATTTCGTAATGAGTTAATGAGTTGATGGATTTGTTTGGTTTGGATCAACCAATTTGACATCCCTAGCTTTTGTGTTTGCATTATTTGTGAACTAAAGTTAAATATCATTTATCCAGTTTCAAATGATAAGTGACTATTTGTTTTTGTGTGTTGCACTATTTTTGAGCTAAAGTTAAATATCATTTCATCCAGTTTTAATTGATACGAGACTATTTATTTTTGTGTTTGCACTATTTTGCCAAACATGTCATCTAGCCTTATTCAATTGAATAACTCTAAAATGAAAATACTATCAATATTATGCAAAAGCAAGTAAGATAATATAAATTGAAAATCATACAAATTATTCAAAGAAACATAAATAAACAATAAACATATTAGAGAATTTACCTCTCCACTGCTCGAGTACTCTGGCTAGAAGATAGGTATGGTAGCCACAACATGATGATAGTACAAAAAAGGTTTATCAAAAGGGTGTTCTGCTTCTGTTTGGATTGTGTTATTTTTGACATACATCAAACCCTTAGAAATAGGAAAACTATAACAAGCATGACCCGGTTTGTTCATTCTATGATGCAAATATTTTCTTGTGAAATAAACAAGATATTGAGCAGAATACTTTGTTTTTTGGGTGTCGCATCTCAATATTAGTCTCACAACACTAACAAGATCAGCGATAACGAATGCCCAATTTACCTCTACCAGACAAAAGACAAAATGGTTAACTTGTATTTACTAGGAAATTGTATTTACTTGTATTTATTAGTATATTTAAAATTTTACAATTTCTGTGCTTATATTATTATTTAATAAAACTTTTTCACATTTGTGTTACCGTTTTTCTTGAGAATGTTTTGAGATTTATTATTGTTTATACTTTTATTATCCTTTCATATTTTTAATTTTAGTTGTTGGGTTTGGTGGTCCAACTTTAAGTTGTTTATACTTATAAAAAATGTTGATGTAGCACTCTCTAATGAGAAAAAAGTCTGCTATTATAACATAATTAGGGAGTGAAGTTTCTTTTTCTAACTCATTTCACTTGTTGATTATCCATATAATTCCACTGTATTAAATAACAAATAAAAACCAAATGTCTAGATCATAGTGATTCTTTTTTTTTAACTAAAATTTTCGGAAAATGATAGAATGAGAATTAAAAAAATACAAGCCCAGCGAGGCCTTAGTACTTTTTGGGTCTAGCCCAAAATCAAAATCAGAAATAATAAAAAAAACACATCAAGAACCCAATATAATTGTCACATTGTAATGAGAAATCCATACACTAATTAAGGTAGGAACACATGCAATGGGAGAGTCAATCGATGGATAGATCGAGATCGGATCAAGTGGGTGAGGTTGAAAGCCAGAATTGCATCATCTGAGAGGCGGTAGTCGGATTTGCATATCTTAGACTGGTGATACAGTTGAGAATAGTACGATCGATGGAAGTGAGGATCGAGGCTGCATCCTTGTATGATTGCGGGTGGATATGAGCATTTCGTTCTGTCCATGTGGCGTAGATAATGAGGAGTTTCTGATGCAAGGGAGGTCCGGAGAGAGAGAGTAAACTGTCGAACAGAGTCGACCAATAGCTAAGTGTAAGAAGACCACAATGGATAGTGAGTGGTTGCCATACAGCCCCAGCAAAGGGGCACACAAAGAAAAAATGTTCCAAGACTCCATACCACTTCCGCACATGCAAAACAGGTCAACAAATAGTTCCCAGGAGAGAAATCAGTTTCTAGTAGGGAGGCTATTCAAGACAGCTAGCCATGTTAAGAAACAGTGCAATCAGTTTCGAGAGACTTGTTTACTGACCCTGCAATCACCACATGATCTTTTTCCGTGTTTTGTTCTCACTCACACGAAACCGCAAATAACTTCATGATAGGTTACCCATCATTTGACTATTCTAGATCAAGCACGCACTTAACTCTGGAGTTATATCCAGATGTGTGACAAAAAATGTAAGTGCACTTTGGTGACACTGATAACCAAATCAATTCTCTTAAGCTTCTCCACATACACCACAATATACCAGAAATCGAAATATTATATAAATTTTCATTTTATGCGTTGTAACAGGGAAGCGTAATTAGCTACAGAAGATTTGGATGTGCATAAGGGGACTGTGATGATTCTTTTGATAAATTCTTTTATATGTTTACTTGCTTAAGTTCAAAATATCAAAAATACAAAAATACTACTTCTAAAATAATAAATCAACCTAAAAATCTTACATTCTATATTAAAAGGTAGAAAAACGTGTAAAAACAATTAATATAATGTACAACTTAAAATCATGTTTCAGCCGTTGACATCCGTGTCTTAGATCCTCATTATCAGATCCAGTCCAATATAATATTCTGCACAAAATAAACAAATTTGTTTCTACGCATTTATAACCATAGATGTTTAAAATGTCAAAAAATTAAGAACAAAAGATTAACTCTAACCTAGAAGTTGTATCCTTAACCTCTTTCCATAAGGCAAATTTATAAATCTGATGCCCTTTACAAATTTAATATATTGGAACTTACAACCTTTACTTGTTGGGTTTTAGCTATGAACCGTAAATTCATAAAAAATATTTTAAAATCCCTCTTTTCATTTTTTATATATGTGTTCCTTTTTGTTAGCTTCCTGATTTTTTAAACCAATAATGCATTCCGTTAATTAAAGTTTAAACCATTTTTAGCTACAATAATTACTGTGCATATAAAATCTCTAAAAATTAAATAAGAAGTAAATAGATACAATCCTAACCAATACAATGTATTTTTAAATGTTTTTATTATTTTTTTAATTTAAAAAGACAAATAATTGTAAAATAACGCAAGTACATGAATATTTTTCCCTATAAATTAGACCATATGGCCAATAACTTACTTTCATCAAACAAAAAAACTTAACAAAATCATATGTTAGACTTCTTAAGTCTTTTCTTACTGCATAATTTCCAATACACAAATCATGTCTATGAAGAATATGTTTCCCCCTTTTCAGTATATGGATTGTGAATTTTGTGAATGCTCAAATACCACAATTTCCACATATATTTTCTTGTAGTATGCCTAATTTCCCAGACATGAACAAATGTTTGTCAACATTGATGGATATTCTAGGATGCTTTATAGAGACCACTTAATATATTATGACCGGTAAATTTGGTAACATAGTTCCGGCTTGTTGTAAAGTTTTTTTAGATGCTGAAGCTAACTGTATGCCAAAACTTCTATTGAAACCATTTTTTTCCTCCTACGTTAATGCAACAATGCTCTCAAATTGTTGATTCTCCAACCACAAAGTAAGATTGAGTAGTAGCCATTTAAAAGTTTATATTCTAAATGAGCAAAAGAAGAAAAAAAAAAACTGAGATCTGATAATTATTACGTTTCTTATTTTTATTTCAGTCAATTACAAAATTCTTTAGCATTTTAAATAATAATATCTACTATTATTTGAATAAAGAATAACCTTCAGTTTAAAAATGTCCACTATTAAAATATAAAAGGACAAATGATTCGTTCATCAACCAAATGCAGTGATCTGATTCTTTCATATAATTGTGTAAACTTAACTTAAAAAAATAGGAAAATGTAAAAGAGAATGTACATAAATAAACAAAAATAGTGTTTTTTCTCCCAACTACATTCGATTATATTAAAACTAAATAAAGTGATACAATTATCAATAGAATGATAGCAAATAAAAGATTCTAAAAGCATAGAGAAACAAAAAGGGAAACTAGCAAGTAAAAAGGGAATAGATACTAAATCTCAATTTTTATATTCACATAGCCGAACCGGTTCTCCAAATACCATATATGATTCAAACTATATTTGAGACAACCTTTTTAACTATGCAACATCTTCTATAATTAAATGACTCATAACTTTAACGTATAACAAGCTATTTTTATATATACAGACACAAATATAACTGTTTTTGTATTTTTATGATAATTTCACACATAATAAATGTTAAGTTTATTTAACTATTCTAACTATAGTTAAATAAACTAATATATATTTTGGGATAGCGTTTTCCTCTCGAAAGCGAATTAGTCAAAATCCCCACTTCCCCGTTGACCTCCCCTTTCGACCTAATGTCCGGTGCTCTGGAGCCTTCTCCGGTTCCACCGGTCCCTCCAGATCTTCTATTCCTTGCCCCATCTTCGTCCTCTCTCACCTTGCTTTCCTCGCAGGCTTCTTTGCCACCTCCGTCGGACATCGTTATGTTGGATGCTCCGCCGGTCACTGCCCCTGTCACGGTAAACTTGACGGCGGGCTCCTTTTCCTCCGGCTCTGCTTCTGAGCAGAAGGATGGTTCTTTAACTGGTTCTGCGGTGCCGTTCTATACTGTAGCTTCATCCTCGCAGCCATTGCAGGGTAATAGTGTGGAGGATGGTCGTAACCCTCCGGTCTCTACCACTAAGTCTTCGGATTTCACCTGGGCGGCACGGTCTTCATCGGCAGGAAAATTCCCGAAGTCTTCCATCCCTGTTAACATTTCGGCATCTGGTTCCCCGAGACTAAATGTTCCAAATGTTATTTTTGAAAGGGGCGCAAAGATTCATGCTGACTATATTGTGGGCATTTTTTATGGCAACCCTCCATCTTATGGTAAAATCTGGGCCGTTCTCAATTTCTTATGGGGAAAGGATCGAAAGGTAACCATTCACAATCTTTCCAAGAATGCGTTCTTGTTTCATATTCCTTCAGCGACTTTGAGGAAAAGAATTCTGCAACACGAGTTGTGAAGGGTTGGGGATTCGCCTTTCTTTGTTACAGAATGGAAAGCTTCGTTCAGCTTGGACCTTCCGTCTCTTCAACGTGCTCCTATCTGGGCAAAATTAACACAGGTTCCCTTCAATCTAATCACTTTTGAAGGTTTCTCTATCATCTCAAGGCCTTTGGGTGAAATCGTTGATGCTAAACCTTTCTCTAGTATCTCTTCAGTTGAAATCAAGGTTGTTGTGGACCTGGCAAATTCTCTCCCATATACAATTGAAATTGAAAGAGAAGATGGAGGGGTTGATATTATTCATGTCACCTATCCATGGCTCCCTCCTTTGTGTCCCATCTGTAAGGAAATTGGACACAAAGAATCCTTCTGTCCCTCGGCCTCGAGAAGCTCTGAGGAAAAGGTTACCGGAACCAAACCTAAGGAGGTCTCTACGTCGACTTCTAAAATGGAGTGGCAGGTGAAAGGGTCCCGAAAATCTGTCCCAGCCAAAGAGGTTTTTCCGTCAGTGATTACAGAGGTTGGAAAGAGCAAGGATATAGTACAATCTGATCCTGGAAATAATGGTGTTGCAACGTCTGAACATTGTATCAATGAGCCAGTGGTTTCAGCTGCGGGCTCCACCAGCAGCCTAGAAAAGGACCTGATCTCTAATCTGGAATGTCCTTCTCTGGGTTCTGCGATAACGTCAACGTCATCTCAAAAGGCTCTCTCTCCTTCGGTTCCGGCTACTGGACTTGTTAAGGCAAGACCAGACAAGGGAAAAGCTGTATCACTCTATGCTAACCCTTTTGCGGTTCTTCATCAATTGGAAGAAGGAGAACCTCCAGATAAAACAAAAGATTCCCTAGCTTTGGCTGTTGTTACCTCCTCCCCGAATCAGTGCTTTGTTTTTCTCCATCATCCTCTGCGTCCAAGAATCAGCTTAAAAAGAAGAGGAAAATATACTCGAAATCCCCGGTTTCTGGTGGTGCTCCCTCTGGGTCAGGGAGACCCACAATAACTAATTTTTTTAATGGTAGCTACATTTTTTTGGAACGTGCGTGGTATCAACGATGTTTGGAAACACCGCCCCTTGGCTTCCTGGATTAGTTCTCGTAAACTGTGTTTTGGTGCCCTTTTGGAAACACATGTAAGGGAGGATAATATAACTAAAGTTTTATCGGCTATTGGCCAAGGGTGGAGTGTTCTCGGAAACTACCAGCATTCTGAGCTTATTAGAATTTGAATCATCTTCAAAAGCCCCATTTCGGTGGCTCCCTCGTACATAGATGACCAGTCTATTATGGTATTAGTATCTATGGAGGAAGGTATTTCCTTTTACTATACGGCTATCTACGCATCAATTTTTTTGGATGAGAGGAAGAAACTTTGGACTTCTCTTCGTGACACATATATCTCCTTTGGTTTGGGATCTCTTCCTTGGTTAGTCTGCAGTCATTTTAATGAAATTTTGGAGCCTTCTGAAACTTCAAATCCAGATTTTATCTCCTCTACGGCTGCGATGAGACACTTTAGTAGCTGCTTGTCGGATGTTGGATTATTTGATTTGGCTTCTCAGGGTCTGGCTTTTACCTGGTCAAATCACAGACCCTCTGCTCCTGTCACAAAGAAACTAGACAGATGTCTAGTAAACGATCAATGGATGGTGAATTTTTCTTCTAGCCACTGCACCTTTGAACCACCAGAAAATTCTGATCATACCCCATGTCATATTAGACTTTATTCGACCAGGCCAAGTTTTGGGACTAGGGCTTTTATGTTCCCTTCCTTTCTCCCTAATCTCCCCTCTTTCCTGCCAGTTTTGACTGCTCAGTGGGATCTTTTGGGAGCAAAAGCCTTAAATCTTACAGCTCTCTGTTACAAATTGAAACAGCTGAAGGGTCCTATCAAGTCTTTATGCAAGGAGAACTTTAGTAATATTGAAAAAAGAGTAAAGGAGGTAAAAGAGGAGCTTATTGACTTACAACAATTGGCGTTAAATTCTCCTTTGGCTCAGAACTTGGAACGAGAAAGAATTGTGCGTGAGTTATGGATATCTCTGACGCTGGCTGAGGAGCTTTTTTTCAGACAGCGCTCACGCATAAAGTGGTTGGAGGCGGGAGATCTTAATACGTATTTTTTCCACAGAATCATGACGGTAAGAAATGCAGCAAACGCCATTAAGTGTTTACTTCGGGAGGACGGTTCCCCATCTTCTTCTCTGCAGGAAGTGCATCAGATTGCAATTGACCACTTCTCTGGTATTCTCTGCAACATGAAAGGGTCATTTTGTGAGCATCTGCCTGGATTTCTCCAGCGTGTGATCACTATTCGTTGCTCTGATAGTCATCGCTCGACTCTTGTGGCAACGGTCACAGGTGATTTGATCAAAAAAACTCTCTTCTCACTATCCCTTAGTAGGACTCCCGGTCCTGATGGTTTATCTGCTGAGTTCTACCGAGCTGCCTGGTCCTTTCTGGGGTCTGAAGTAATTACGGCAGTCTCTGATTTTTTCTCCGATCCGTTCATGCCTGCTGGGTTTAACTCCACCTCTTTAATTCTCATCCCGAAGCGTCCTGGAGCAATTAATATTGGTGATTTCAGACCTATATCTTGTCTTAATACCTTATACAAACTTATCACCAGGATTTTGGCTGACCGTTTGAAGGGAGTTTTACCTTCAGTAATTTTACCGAATCAAACAGCTTGTGTGAAGGATCGTCTTCTTCTCGAAAATGTGTTGCTTGCTTCTGAGGTGCTTAATGGCTATCATAAACAGGACATCTCCCCCCGGATGGCATTAAAGGTGGACATAGCTAAGGCTTTTGACTCCGTTCATTGGGATTTCATCATTGAGACATTAAAAGCTTATTGGATGCCAGACTCATTCATTTCTTGTGTTAGAGCTTGTCTATGCACACCTTCCTTCTCGGTTTCTATAAATGGTGTCACTTCAGGTTATTTCAAAGGTAAATCTGGCCTCCGCCAAGGAGACCCTTTGTAACCTCAGCTCTTCGTTCTGGTTATGAATGTTCTCTCTATTATGCTCAATGGAGCAGCAGCAGATGGCATCTTCAGTTACCATCCGGGTTGTGAAGAGACAAGCCTCACTCATCTTGCTTTTTCAGACGACTTGCTCATCTTTCTAGATGGGACTGAAACATCCCTCGCGGGTGTTATGACTGTTCTCTCTCAATTTGAAAAGCTCTCAGGTCTCTCAGTTAATATAAGCAAAACTTCCATGTTCTGTGCTGGTTTGCAAAGTGATATTCAAGCAAGGATCCTATCTAAGTTTGGTCTGGCCCCTTGTAGTTTCCCGATGCGGTATTTGGGACTCCCACTATGCTCTAAGAGACTCTCGGTAAAAGACTGTGACCCTTTGCTTTCTCAGGTGCGGAGAAAGCTCAATGGGTGGATGAATCGCCACCTGAGCTTGGCTGGAAGACTTCGCCTTATTTCTGCAGTGATCCCTGGTATTATCGGGTTCTGGAGCTCAGCTTTCTTCATTCCGAAAAAGGTTCTTAAGCTTATATCGGGTCTGGTCTCTTCTTTTCTTTGGCATGGGTCGTTGGAAAAGAAGGGGGGCATGAAAGTGGCTTGGGCTGACTTATGCTACCCTAAGTGTGAAGGGGGTTTAGGCATGCGAGCCTTATGTGATTGGAACATTATTTTTGGTATGAAACTCATCTGGACTATGTTTTTTTAAATCAGGATCGTTTTGGGTCGCTTGGATAAGAAACAAGTATATGTCTGGGGAGTCTTTTTGGGCTTTAAAAGATCGGCATCACTCGTACTCTTGGATGTTTCAACGGCTTATGAAGCTGCGCTCTCTTCCCCTGCCGTTCTTTTCTGTCATAGTGAGAAGGTGAGATGCGACTTTCTTTTGGTGGGATCCGTGGACGCCATTTGGGCGACTTATTGATTTCATGGGGCCATTGGGTCCTGCGGATACTGGGATTCCTTTAGATGCCCTAGTCAGTGATTGTGTTGTGGATGGCTCTTGGAGGGTGCATTCAGCGAGATCGGATCGTCACCTCCAGGTTCTCACTTTTATGACTTCGATTGCGCTATCAAATCAGGCAGACTCCTTGATCTGGTTGGTTGCTGGCAAGGTTCGATCTACTTTTAACTCTCGTTTGATGTGGGAATGTATCCGTGCAAAAAAACCTGTGATTCCCTGGCACTCTTTAGTCTGGAATCGTTGTTTGGTTCCGAAGCATTCCACAACCACGTGGCTTTTTATGCAAAATAGAAATCCCACTATGGATCGTATTTTATCTTGGGGTGCCGATGTGGAGGGAACTTGTCTCTTATGTGGTGCAGCTCCAGAATCAAGAAATCACCTCTTCTTTTATTGTTGTTATTCGGGTTGGGTGTGGACTTCTGCAGTAAAGAAACTCAGGATCATGTTCATTCCAATTTCTTGGGATGCCATTATTGACTGGCTTCCTAATGCTATGAATGATAAGATCAGTTCTCTGGCTCTCCTACAACTTTGGAATGCTGTCATCTACGAGCTGTGGAGAGAACGTAACTCTCGTTTCCACTCGGGTCTCTCGCAATCTCACCAATCTGTGTTGCAGAAAGTGCTTTGAGTTGTCCGAGAAAAATCATGCGCAATGAAAAATAGTGGAGCCGCCAGTGGTGAAAGTCTCGCTTCTTTCTGGTCTTCACTATGATTGAATCTTCTTCCTTGTTTGTTATCTCATATGCGTAGATGTCGTTTATTTGTATGCCTTCCTCCTCTTTCTTGCAATCGTTTTCCTTTAACTGCTTTTTTCTTTGTAAGACTTTTGTTTTTCTCTTCTTTTTAATATGAAAGCCATTTAAAAAAAAAAAAACTAATATATATTTTTAGTTTATCTAAATTATTCTAATAATGATAAATATTAAGTTTATCTAAACTATTCTAACTAATTTATATTTTTAGTTTATCTAAACTATTCTAACCAATCTATATTTTTTTTTGACATCAACAAATAAAAATATCAAACAAATTTTTTTTATTAAGAGTAACAAAGACTTTAACCACTCTAACTTTTAACGTGAGAGTTCATAGCAAAAAAATCACTTCGAAAATACTATTTTATATTTTATGATAATTTCACACATAGTAATAAATGCTAAGTTTGTCTAAATTTTTCTAACTAATATATATTTTTAGTTTATCTAAAATATTCTAATAATAATAAATATTAAGTTTATCGAAACTATTCTAACTAATCTATATTTTTAGTTTATCCAAACTATTCTAACCAATCCATATTTCTTTTGACATCAATATAAATTAAAATATTAAACTAAATTTTCATGAAGACTAATAAAGACTTTAACCACTCCTACTTTAAATGTGAGAGTGTGTAACAAAAAAAAAATCAATTCACAAATAAAATATTGATATATATAGTACACATATTATTTCGAAATTATTCAAGAATATACTTATATCTTTATAATTATAATTAACAAATATCATTAATTACTTGATTATATTTTTAAGTAAGTTTGTTTGATCTAATACATTTTACTATCAATATCTATTTTGATAAGATCACTTGAAAAAATAATTTGTGACAAACAAATATCCACTTGATCAAAATTGTTTAAATATGAATCACCTTTTTTTTAGAATATTAAATCAAATTTCCTTGTTGTACAATACCCACTTGATCATTTATTGGTACATGAACAAAAAAATTGCACAACCAATAATAATAAATAGAGCGGTGAGTCGTCACGTGAGGAAATCAAAACATAGCTTTTCTATTCACCACACATGCCTGCTTTTAAAAGTATTTTGCCAATTGGCCAAACAAATGGCAATATCGTAAATATTTACAAATATACTTCTGTCCTCGGTCCCATCGAGCCACAACAACAGATACACACACAGATCCCTGATTCTCTCTATAAACCAAAAACCTCAAAAACCATAAAACAAACGAATCTCAAATTTTTATTTTTTTCCAAAATTAAGAAATGTTGAAGCTTTCGTGTAATGTGACTAACC